>SKCR01041749.1:0-42003 GCA_019454045.1 Zanthoxylum bungeanum | reverse complement strand
CAAAAGCTTGAAGAATTTGTGTTTGTTTGGAACATAAAGAACACATCTTGGCTAGCACCATCAAGGGATCATACAAGGTGTTATGGGAACTCATCTTAAGCTTGGAATGATCAACTAAAGCTTGGAGCTTCTCTTTACTGCTTGGCCGAATTCCCCACTGCACAAAGGAGCAATTTTCGCTTCATCCATAGCATCCACATTTGGCTTTTGTGAGTATTGTTTCCGCCATTACTTCAATCTAGTTCATTCTTATATATATCTTGCTTGTTTTTGATCTTGGGATATGGTTATTAGATTTCCAACAACTACGACTAGGGATATTTAATGATTAAACCTTTATGGATTGATACTGTCTCATATCATCTCAATTCGGAACTATTCATATGGACCTTCTATCATTTATATATCTAGGTAATCCAATTACAAATGATAAAAGGGCAATTTCCTTTGTCACATAGTTAATTTGTACAACAACACCATGATCTGTACAAAAAGTGATGCTATGGGCCATAACTGTCCAACAATCTCCCACTTGGCCTATAGCCAATCACTCAAGTGTTCTACACCCGAACTATGTACGATTCACTCAAATTTCTGCTGAGGAAGGCTTTCGTCAGTGGATTTGCATGATTATCATCTGATGCGATTTATTCGATCATCACATCGCCACAATGTATGATCCGAACGAATCAGATGAATATTTGAAGTATTTATATGGATCGTTGATGAGACCATTATTCTCTAGCCTGTGTTGTAGCCTAGCTCAGCTGCTAACAGAACTACTTCTAATCTAATTAGTATTATTATCGACCCAAATGGCTTCTATTGCTGCCTCAGTTGCAGCAATTATCCACTTTTGTTGTTTATTCGGCAACAATATCTTGGATGGAAGATTTCCCGCTCACTGTTCTGTTATTCAAACTTTATAGTACCGTCGCTACGACTTATAGTCGTTTTATCGGTTAGGAAACTTGAAGCAGTGAACCCAGTTACTTCAAGTTCTCCTTCTCTATAGTTTAAGACAGCATCCTTGGTTCCTCTAAGATACTCAAGGATGTTCTTAACATCAATCCAATGACTATCACTTGGATTGGCCTGATCGTGACTCCATATGCTCAAAGCATATGAGACACCATGTCACGTACATTTATATCAATGTACGAGTTCTCGGAGAGTGCTAACAACCTTTAGATTTATCCCGGTAGATCTTTATTCCTAGAATAAAGGTTGTTTCTCCCAAGAATTCTATGGAGAATTTTCATGAAAGCCAAGCTTTCATCGATTGTATTATGGGAATATCATTTCCAAGAAATGACATATCATCATTATTCAGGACTTCACTATCAGTGCGCTCCCACTAACCTTCTTTTATACACAAGAATCATTTTCGTTTTGAGTTAAATCATACACCATTATGATTACATCAAAACGATAATTCCAAGAACACTATGCTTTCTTCAATCCATCCATGGATCGAATTAACTTACAAACCTTGTTTGCTCATTTTTGTACGACAAAACCGTAAGGATGTTGTACACATCCTCCAAAAGGTTTTCGTTAAGGAAAGCGATTTTGACGTTCAGCTGCCATATTTCATAAATGAAACATGCAGCATTAGCAAGAATTATCCAAATGGATTTAACCATGGCAACGAGTAAAAGGTTTCGTCATAATCGACACAATGTTGATAACGATACATTTTCGCTACAAGCCTAGCTTAGTACGTTGGTATGTTTCCTTCCATGTATGTCTTCCTTGAAGACTTATATAGTACCAATAGGCATAATGCCTTCCGGTACATCAACTAGTATCTAAACTTAGTTCATATACATAGAATCCATTTCGGACATAGTACCAATAGGCATAATGCCTTCCGGTACATCAACTAGTATCTAAACTTAGTTCATATATATAGAATCCATTTCGGACTTCATGGAACTTTGCCATAATAGGGAGTCGATACCTTGTATCACTTCCTCATTCATAGTCAGTTCGTATTCCTCAATAAGATTGACATCTTTTTGAGGTGAGATCAAAAACCCATACCCCAGGTTGTTTTCTGACTCTCTCCGACTATCGCGGTTCTTATGTATTCGAAGATTATTGGTATAATTTCATCCTTGATGAACTATTGTGTTCCATTAAGGAATTAGTGCCGGGAACAGTATTACTCTGATTTTCATCGAGTTTTACTTTCCTCCCACTTACCACTGCATATAGGTATCCTCTTAGGAAAACCGCATGGCGAGCAACAATTACATTGTTCTCTTGTGAGTTGTATGAGTACTATACTTTGGTTTCCCTAGGATAACCCACAACTTAGAACTTATCCGATTTGGGTTCTAGTTTGGTATCATCCAAACATATGCCTAGCATTCCCAAATCTTCAGGTTTTTCGTTTCATTTTTGTTCATATCTAATATGAAGTCTGTCAAACAGATTTTTATGGAACCTTATTCAAAATAAGTTTTGCACTATTTAAGCGTATCCCTTGAAGGAAATGGTAGCTCAGAGCGACTGATGATTAACCTTATCATGTCCAACAAAATTTGGTTTCTCTGTTCGGACACACCGTCAAATTGACGTGTTCCGGGAGGAGTCCTCATTGAAAGAATACTATACTCTTTCAAGTATTTGAGAAACTTATTTCTTAAGTATTTTCATCATGGTCTACTGGGAAACGTGTTCCGGGAGGAGTCCTCATTGAAAGAATACTATACTCTTTCAAGTATTTGAGAAACTTATTTCTTAAGTATTTTCATCATGGTCTAACTGGGATGGTTTTAATACTTTAGCCGATCTGTTTGTCTACTTCGTGTCGAAACTCTTTTAATTAATCAAAAGTTTCTGATTTATGTTTCAAAAGAAACACATAACCATAACGCGATGCCACATCCGTAAAGGTCACGAAATATGTAAAAAGCTCTCGGCAGTGGGCTTTTTACTGGAATATGTGATCTATATCAGGCATAGTATACGTAGTATTGCGTATTTCGATCCAGCATCGGATGTCACGTGCAAGGCTTGGGGCTGGAATTGTGTCTGCCCCGTACGAAGCACATATTAGATCTCTGGTAACTAGTCACTATAATCAGAAAATCATGATCTAGTCATATTATCCCAATAACTGCAGTGCATAAGAGCACCAGTTCTGTATCCTACGTGATCATCATCTCCACTATGACTGGAGTGATACTTCCGTCTTGACATTACACCCAATACACTACGATTCTCAATATACCCAGAAGAGGAGTACACAGAACCTGTTAAAGCCGTGGACGACCAAAACCAAAGTATATTGATTGTCGCAAGTATTAGTGGTGCAAGTCTCAGGTTAAGACCAAATACACCTACCCTGATTCGGACTTCCATAGACACATAGTCATACTACCAATGAAATTCCGAGGGGTCTATCCAGAACGAAGCTGTTTCCGTACCATCGGTAAACATAACCTCCTATTACACTTGTATGAGTATCCTATACCCAAATATATGAGAACTATGCTATTATACTCCCACAACGCGCACAAGTGCAATAATAGTATATTCTGCATTATCGATGTCCAATCTCGATAATACTATGACTAGAGATATTTAATGAATAAACCTTTATGGATTGATATTGTCTCATATCATCTCAATTCGAAACTAATCATATGGACCTTCTATCATTTATATATCTAGATAATCCAATTACAAATGATAAATGGGCAATTTCCTTTGTCACATAGTTAATTTGTACAACAACACCATGATCTGTACAAATAGTGATGCTATGGGCCATAACTATCCAACATAAACTATACCACAATCTTCAAATACACAAGAATCGCGCAAGTCGGGGAGAGTCAAAAAATAACCTGAGAGGTATGGGTTTCTGATCTCACCTCGTAAAGATGTCAATCTTATTGAGGAATACGAACTGGCTACGTATGAGGAAGTGATACAAGGTATCGACTCCCTATTATGGCAAAGTGCCATGAAGTCTGAAATGGATTCCATGTATACCAACCAATTTTGGACACTGGTTGTTGTATCGGAAGGCATTATACCTAAGAGGAATATCTATATGTAGTGGTAAGTGGGAGGAAAGCAAAACTCGATAAAAATCGGAGTAATATTGTTCCAGGCACCGAATCCTCACGGAACACCAATAGTTCATCAGGGATGAAACTATACCAATAATTTTCGAATACATAAGAACCACATAGGTCAGAGAGAGTCAGAAAACAACCTGGGAGCTATGGGTTTCTGATCTCACCTCATGTAGATATCAATCTTATTGAGGAAGATGAACTAGCTACGTATGAGGAAGTGATATAAGGTATCGACTCCTTTTATGGAAAAGTGCCATGAAGTACGAAATGGATTCCATCTATACAACCAAGTTTGAACACTGGTTGATGTACCAGAAGGCATTGTGCCTATTGGTACTATATGAGTCTTCAAGGAAGACATACATGGATGGCAATATATAAATGTACATAGCTAGGCTTTTACAGAATGGGTATCATCAACGACATTGTGTCGATTACGATGAAACCTTTTATATATTGCCATGATTAAATCCATTTGGATAATGCTTGCTAATGCTGCATATTTCATTTATGAAATATGGCATATGGACGTCAAAACTGCTTTTCTTAACGGAAACCTTTTGGAGGAAGTTTATAACATCCTGACGGTTTTGTCGTGCCAAAACATGCAAACAAGGTTTGCAAGTTAAATCAATCCATTTATGGATTGAAGCAAGCATGCATTATTGGAACCAATGTTTTGATGAGATCATAATGGTATATGATTTCATTCAAAACGAATATGATTCTTGTGTATATAAGAAGGTTAGTGGGAGCGCACTGACAGTGAATGTCTTATAAGTTGATGATGTATTGCTTCTTAGCAATAACATTCCCATAATATAATCGGTGAAAGCTTGACTTTCATTAAAATTTCTCCATGGAATACCTGGGAGAAGCATGCTTTATTCTAGGAATAAAGATCTACTAGGATAGATCTAGAAAGCTGCTGACACTCTCTCAGTGTTCGTACGTTTTGTTATTTACGTGACCTGGTGTCTTATATGCTTTGAGCATATAGAGTCACAATCAGGCCAATCCAGGTGATGGTCACTGGATTGATGTTAAGAAAATCCTTAAGTATCTTAGATGAACTAAGGATGCGTTCTTAAAATATGGGAAATGAGAACTTGAGGTAACTAGGTTCACTGCTGTAAGTTTCCAAACTGATGAAAACGAATGTAAGTCACATAAGGGTACATACTTAGTTTGAATAACGAAATAGTGAGCTGGAAATGTTCCAAGCAAGATATTGTTGCCGAATAAATAACAAAAGAGGAACATTGCTGCAGTTGAGGCAGCAATAGAAGTATTTTGGATCTATATATATCCTAATTGGACTATGAGTAGTTCTGTTAGCAACTGAGCTAGGCTACAACACAGGCTAAGGAACCGCGGTCTCATCAATGATCCAAGTATATACTTCCACTGTTTCATCTGATTCATTAGATTATACATCGTGGCGATGTGATGATCGAATATAACGTATCAGATGATAAAGTTGCAAATCCGCTGACGAAAGCTATTTCTCAACAGAAGTTTGAGCGACCCTTACATAGTTCAGGTGTAGGACACTTGATGATTGGCTATAGGACAAGTGGGAGATTGTTGGACAATTATGACCAATAGCATCACTTTTTGTACAAAACATGGTGTTGTTGTACAAATTAACTATGTGACAAAGGAAATTGCTCTTTTATCATTTGTTATTGGATTACCGGGATATATAAATGATAAAAGTCCATATGATTAGTATCGGATAAATAAGATATGAGACAATATTAATCCACTAAGGTTTAATCAATAAATATCCGTAGTCATAGTATTATCAAGACTGGACATCGGTAATGCAGAATAGACTAGTATTGTACTTGTGCGCATTATGGAAGCATAACGACATAGTTATCATATATTTGGGTATTAGATACTCATGCAAGTGTAATAGGAGGTTGTGTTTACCGATGGAACGGAAACAGCTTCGCTCTGGATAGACCCCACGGAATCTCATTGGTAGTATGACTATATGTCTATGGGAATCTGAATCATGGTAGGTGTATTTGGTCTTAACCTGAGACTTGCATCGCTATACTTGCGATAATCAGTATATTTTGGTTTTGGTCGTCTGGGGCTTTAACAGGTTCTGTTTAAGCCTCTTCTAGGTATATTGAGAATCGTAGTGTATTGGATTTGATGTCAAGATGGAAGTATCACTTCAGTCATATGGAGATGATGATCACGCAGGATACGAAACTGGTACTCTTGTATGCTGCAGCTATCGGGATAATATGACTAGGTCATGATTATCCGATTATAGAGACTAGTTACCAGAGATCCGATATATGCTTCGTACGGGGCAGACACAATTCCAGCCCCAGGCCTAGCATTTGACAATCGATACTGGATCGTAATACGCAATACTACGTATGCTACGCCTGACAAAGATTACATATTCCTTTAAAGAATATTTCTGGAGAATTGTGTAGGCACGGTGCTTTGCTAGAAGCCAACCATGTCTTGTAAATCGGTGAGAATGTGGTACCGGGTATGCACATATTCGGATAGTCTGATGACCGTATTTACTACCAACATATCTAGGGATCTCTTGGGTCGCTTCCCGGAGATTCACCGTTGAGATTTGACTCGAACAGAAAATTAATCTGTGATTAATTATGAGAGAGAAAATTAATCTGGGATTAATTACGGTAATAATTAATCTGGGATTAAATTCGTCGAGAAGAGAGAACGCGATTAATTTAGAATTAATCGGTAAAGTAAATTTAATAGTGAAATTAGATTTTACTATTTAATTTATTTAATTATGCTAAAATAATATATTAGATATATTAAATGAAATCAGATTTCAAAGCAGAATTAAAATTAGATTTTAATTCAAGCGAACGAATTAATTTAGAATTAATTCATAAGCGACTTACATAATAATATGCGAAGAATTATTATTTAATTAAATTGGACTTAATTAAGTCACAACGGTAATTCGCTTAATTCGGAATAAAGCGAACTCAGGCCTAAGCGAAGTTGCGTGTTGGATTGTCCGACTAAAATTTGGAATTTTAAGTGGGTCCCACCAACTTACATCAAAGTGTTTGACACTTGATGGAATTTGGTAAGTGGTTGAGAATTAAATCTTGGATTGCTTTCTCTACACTCAAGCTTATTCCAACACACTTTGTCTTTAATTTTTTAAAAGACATATACCAACTTTGAAGTCAATTTGGACATATGATTTTATAAATAAAAAATGGAAAATATTCCCATTCTCTCTCAATTGCTGAATACATTGCTTCTCTTGGAGAGAAATTTTTCTTTCAATTTGTTTCAAGCTAGCACTTAAATGAGTGAATCGAGGTGATAAGGAAACTCACCCAAGTGTTGGAAACACTCAAGAAAGCTTGGAGCTTCCACCGAAATGCATAAAAAGTTTTGAAATCATCCGATCAATGTGAGTATTTTCCGTAACTCTTTTGATTTTATTCACACACAAATCACTCTTAGACGATCTTGGTATGTTATAGGAACAATAATAGTCTTAGCACGGAAGAATCATTGGAAATCAAAATCGAAACTTCATCTTTATTTCATGCATTCAGATGATTCAACAGTCAGTTCAGTTTGGGGGGAATGCAACGGAAGATCCTAATGCCAACATCAGCAACTTCCTGGAAGTTTCCGGCACTTTCAATTACAATTGACCAACTGAAGAAGCAATGAGACTGTGGGGTTTTCCATATTCCTTGAAAGATAGAGCTAAAGCTTGGCTACATTCACTACCAGCAGGTTCCATCACAAATAATATTGAATTTTCCTTAATCTACTTTCACGTCATTTTATTTACTTGTTTTAAGTTTAAAGTCACTATCCACTCAAACAATCAATCCATTAGATACTCGTAAAAATTTGACTTCATAAATTAATAGCTTAGGTATTAAGTCATTGTGGGATCGATACTTTTTATACTACTTGAACGATACGTACGCTTGCATTATACACGTGTGATTACGCACCAGTCAAGTTTTTTGGCGCTGTTGCTGGGGACTTATTTATCTTTCACTATTAATTTTAGGATTAGAAACATTTACCTGTATCTAATTTCTTTTTACTTATTATTTCTATTTTCTTGTGTTTCAGGTTCTCAGACACTACATGAGACGAACCGGAAGCTTTGAAATCCGTCCGCTTGACCCAGAATTGAAAGAACCATCAGACAATTGAGAAGGGAAAGGCGAGAAGGCCAAGAAGCACTCCTGAACATGGAACCTAAACCTTTGGAAGTTGCACCACCAATTCCCATTCAAGACAGAACTATTCCGGTGGTTGACAGCTTCATTTCCAATATTGTACTTCCTCCTTACCAGCAAATGCGTGTGACATCAAATATGCATCCAGATGATTCAACAGTCAGTGCATTTTGGGGGGAATGCAACTGAAGATCCTAATGCCCACATCAGCAACTTCCTGGAAGTTTGCGGCACTTTCAATTACAACTGAGTGGCTGAAGAAATAATGAGACTGCGTGTTTTTCCATATTCCTTGAAAGACAAAGCTAAGGCTTGGCTACATTCACTACCAGCAGGTTCCATCACAACTTGGAAAACTCTAGCCACCAAATTCCTTGCAAAGTACTTTCCACCAGCCAGAACTGTAAAGCTGAGAAATGACATCACATCCTTTGTGTAACATGACTCAGAATCCCTCTGCGAAGCTTGGGAAAGGTACAAAGATTTACTCCGGAAATGTCCTCACCATGAGATTGCAAAATGGCTACAAGTCCAAACTTTCTATAATGGACTTTCTGGAATAATGATAACCACAATTAATGCTACGGCTTAATGGAAAAAGGAGAAGATCAGGCCTGGGACTTAATTGAAGAAATGGCCAACAACAATTCCTTGTAGCCAACAGAAAGGAGCATGATCCAAAGAATTGCTGGAATTTATGAAGTTGGAGCCAACACAGTAGTAAATGCCAAGCTGGAACAGATATGCAAATTCATGGAAACTCTTAGCATGCAATGCAATATTGGATCCACAAGTTCACCATATGGTGGAGCACCAGAGACAACCGAACATAAAGAAACAGTGAATTACGTGGGGAACAATCCATATTCCAATACCTACAACCCAGGGTGGAGGAATCATCCCAATTTCGCATGGAGCAATAATTCAGGGCAAAAGAACTATCCACCACCCGGATTCCAACAACAAAATAAAGGCCATGAGCATGAAAAAGAACCAGGAATAGCAGAAGTGCTAGCTCAGTTAAAAAAATATGATGCTATGTTTCAGAGCCAATCAGCTTCCATTAAAGCACTGGAGAATCAAATTGGACAACTGGACAATGCTCAGAGTTACAGACCGTCAGGTAACCTTCCTAGAAACACATAACGAAATCCAAGGAACCGAGGGAAGGAGAAATATCAAGCCATTACCTTGAAAAACGGTACAGAAATCAACAAAGATGTTGGAATCAAGGCATCCATTGAAGAAATTCCAAAAGAAAGTAGCAAAGCAGTTTCACAGATGGAGGAAAAAGAAGCAAAGGAAAAAGATCAAGAAAGAATCACTCTACCTCCACATTTTCCACAGCGTCTCCAGAAAAACAAACTGTACAAGCAGTTTGCTCGATTCTTGGAGGTCTTCAAAAAGCTGCATATCAACATTCCATTTGCAGAAGCTTTGGAACAAATGCCTAGCTATGTCAAATTCATAAAAGACATTCTTTCAGGAAAGATAAGATTGGGAGATTACGAGACAGTAGCATTAACAGAAGAATGCAGCGCTATTATCCAGAGGATGCTTCCCCAAAAGTTGAAGGATCCTGGCAGTTTCACCATTCCTTACATCATAGTAGAGCATAACATCGGTATGGCTTTGTGTGATCTAGGTGCAAGTGTTAACTTGATGCCTTTTTCTATTTTAGGAAATTGTAGATTGGAGAAACAATGCCCACCTCAGTCTCTCTGCAACTTGCTGATAGAACGCTCGTATTTCCGAGAGGTGTAGTTGATGATGTGCTGGTCAAGGTTGAAAAATTTATTTTCCCATCATATTTTATTATCCTTGATATAGAGGAAGATGAAGACATGCCGATCATCCTCAGGAGATCATTCTTGGCTACAGGTCGAACCATTATTGATGTACAAAAAGAAGAACTAACCATGAGGGTACAGGACCAAGAAGTAACATTCAATGTTTTCAAAGCCATGAATTTCCCAAATGACGAAAAGAGGAAGGAATGTTTCAGACTTGATGTGATACATAGTACCATCCAGAACTCCAATACATGCAAAGTTCTACTGATAAACTTAAAGCATGTCAACTGTCTTTGGAGCTTAAAGATAAGTGTATTGCGCACGAAAAAAGCCTATTTTTGCTCTACAAGCAACAGAAGAGAAACAGTTCCACCAGTTCAATGAATTGGAGGAATTTCAAATACAGCCTTTTAAGAATGCCAAACTGTACAAAGAAAAGGCTAAGAAGAGACATGATGAGAAATTAGTGCGCATACAACTATAACCAGGGCAGAGTGTACTGTTAAACAAAGCAAGGTTGAAACTCTTCCCATGGAAGCCAAAATCATGGTGGTCAGGTCCATTCTTAATTACCAAAGTTTTACCAAATAAAGCCGTTCAGTTACATGATTCCATCTCCAACAAAATATTCAAGGTTAAAAACAAGCGTGTCAAGCACTAATGGGGAGAATCATTTGAGCGACAAAAAGAAAGTGTAACACTTTCAGATCTAGCCTAAAATTCTAGTAGTCATGTCTAACTGACGACTTTAAACTTAGCGCTAGCGGGGAGGCAACCCATGCAATTTGTGTATATATTCAGATTTGGTTTATTTTTGTGTGTTTAATTTTTATTTTCAGGATGGAAGAAGTTCTAGCAAATCTTCACAAGCAATTTCCTTCTCTCCCTCAAAACTCTATGATGAAAGTCTACAAAGCTCGCTTGGAACGGATGAGATTACTGATGATCAAAGGTATTCCTAATGACATTCGTTGGATTATTGAAGCACTGGTCTGATTGGCTGGTGAGTCCTCTGACTCTTTTATTTCATATCTGTCTGGTTTAGGAAGAAGCACCTATGCTAAAAAGAGAATAACTAAAAGAATGGGTGTTTTTTTATAAATGTGCTCGCATGACATGTAATACTCGTTGTCGTTTTTTAGGAATGGTGTCTGATAACTGTGAAGATAAAAGTAAATTCATTAGGGATGGCTTGAGTAAGGAGTCTTTGGATGACATATCTAAGACTCTTGAGACCCAGTGGATATGTGCATCATGCAATTCACATATTATATACACAGTTCCGAAAGGAAAGACAACAGTTTAGTCTCGGGAATCTGACTCTAAAAGACCCTGTTTGCCAATTTGTAAGAAAATTGGATGGGAAGCTTGTCCCTGACGCATATACGTCATTCAAGATGTTACTTCATGTAAATAATATTTTCTCTTTATCTTTTCCTAATAATTGTGATTTGTTTTGTCATTTTCTTTTATTTTCTCCGACAAGATCCAGATTTTTTGACTTTTCACGATCTACTTTGCTTTTTAGCTAATAATTGTCATTTCGCAGGTACTAGTACTATTATTACTCAACCTTTTTCATTGCACTCTTGAAGGCATCCAGATTTGAGAAATAAATACAATAAAAATGGAAGCTACTTCAAGAAGATGAGTTGTAAACATCTGTGTATTTTGCGATACTAGTGTTGGTTCTAAGCCAGAATACGTTGGAGCAGCATAGGAATTGGGTAGAGTCATAACTGAGAGGAATATGCACATAGTATATGGCGGTGGAAATCTTGGACTAATGGGGATCGTTTCAAGGTTGTACAGGAAGGAGGCAGTCAATTCTTGGGAATCATCCCAAAACCTTTGGCAGAGGCGAATCTTATAGGACCAACAAACAGAGAGGAACTAATTGTGCC
Organism: Zanthoxylum bungeanum; assembly: GCA_019454045.1. Classification (NCBI taxonomy): domain Eukaryota; kingdom Viridiplantae; phylum Streptophyta; class Magnoliopsida; order Sapindales; family Rutaceae; genus Zanthoxylum; species Zanthoxylum bungeanum. The sequence goes on along the minus strand of SKCR01041749.1, from coordinate 29,974 downwards.
ATGTATGTCTGAACGATTGGTAGAAATGATTAACCGTGCTGATAATTTATTGCTTTGCCAGGTGGTTTGGGCACAATAGAGGAAATTTTTATAGTACTATCTTGGGCAAATTTGAACATACACCAAAAACCGATTGGACTATTTAATGCTAATGGATTTTATGATTTTCATTGTGTGTTTCTTGATGATGCCCGGAGAAATGGGTTCGTGTCAAAACCTGTAAAACAACTCATCTTTCTTGCCAGAACTGCCCAAGATTTAATTGACCAAATTTTAGCCTTTGAACCACAAATTGACCATATCCTTTCCAAGATAAATTGGTCTGATAATGATCGTGGTAAAAAGCGTCGAATAAATCTGGACCTTAACCTTTAATTTTCATTTTAGATGTAGAATTTCAGCTAACCAGGTACTATCTTCTTAACTCTTCTTCTAATTTTTAAGACATGGGGACAATGTCTCATTTAGGTTTGGGGGAGGGGAATAGTTGACTAGTATCTTGTTTTTATTGTGTTATTTTTATTTGATTTTTCGTCTAAAATTATCAAAAATTCAAAAAAAAAAATATTTTGTATTTTTGTGTTTTTAACTTGATTAATCAGATGGAATTGGTGTGAGATAGCTGTGTAAAGAATTTCCACTCCTGAGATGTATCTCAACCTATTTTGGAACAAGTTAATTTTTGTTTATTTCATTTTGAATTATTTAATTTGTGAATTCTCCATAAAATTGATTAAAATGGATCTTCATATGCTCAGTTCACAAGTATCATCAACTTACATGGTAACATACGAACATGAGTAGTAATTGACGAGTTTGTAATATTCAGTGCTCTAGTTTAATTGGAGGAAGCACCTTGAAATAGATGGGATAAAAAAAAAACATTTGAGATCTGAGTCATTAAGTCTGTAGGGGTGTTTTAACACCTAGTCTCCTAAAACCAACTGGTTTGGAGTCACTGACCCAAAGCTTGCTACATGGATCGAAGATGTTACAAAAAATGTATATGTCTGAAATCCGAGTAATTAAGTCTGTAAGGGTGTCTTAACACCTAATGCCCTAAAGCCAATTGGTTTGGGAGTCACTGACCCAAAGTTCTTTACATGGATGGAAGATATTGTATATAAATAAAAAAAAAATTGAAAAATTCAGAAAAATATTCCATTGCTAAAAAAAAGGTGTGAAGTCTGATATAACTTTAGGAAAAAAATATTACTTTCTTTTCAACTACACTTATGAATATTCTGGGCTTAATGAGTTGATTAATACTTTGTTAGCTGTGTGTATGGAGAATGGTAAAAATAATCAGAGAATTTACTTATTCGGTAATTTAGAAAGAAAGAAAACAACTCTTAACTTGGATAAGGAGTTTCATCTGTTTAGTCACTAACTTGTTTATTCTCTTTTCTCTTGTCTTTTTTTGCTTTTATGTGCATTAGTATTAGATTGACGTTTGTGGGTATCGTTGCTGTAAGCCCTCACAAGACTACAACTCATCCACTAGGGACACATAGGGGTTTAAAGGCTTGTTGCATACGCTAAATGCAACCGTGATCCCTACGAAAGTGGCTTAGTTTAATTTTATTTTAAAGATGTTTATGTTATTTTATTTTGTTGTTTTGCTCGAGGACTAGTAAGATGTTAGGTTTGGGGTGTTGGACAATTATGACCTATAACATCACTGTTTGTAAAAGACATGGTGTTCTTTGTACAAATTAACTATGTGACAAAGGAAATTGCTCTTTTATCATTTGTAATTGGATTACTTGGATATATAAATGATAAAAGTCCTTATGATTAGTTCTGGATTAATAAGATATGAGACAATATTAATCCACGAAAGGTTTAATCATTAAATATCCCTAGTCGTAGTATTATCGAGACTGGACATCAATAATGCGGAATAGGCTAGTATTACACTTGTACGCGTTATGGAAGCTTAACAACATAGTTCTCATATATTTAAGTATTGAATACTTATGCAAGTGTGATAGGAGGTTCTGTTAGCCGTTGGACCGGGAACAGCTTCGCTCTGGATAGACCCCTCAGAATCCTATTGGTAGTATGACTATGTGTTTATGGGAATCCGAATCAGGGTAGGTGTATTTGGTCTTAACCTGAGACTTACATCGCTAATACTTGTGACAATCAGCACGCTTTGGTTTGGTCATCCGGGGCTTTAACAGGTTCTGTGTATGCCTCTTTTGGGTTTACTGAGAATCGTAGTGTATTGGGTGTGATGTCAAGATGGAAGTATCACTTCAGTCATATGGAGATGATGATCATGCAGGGATACATAACTAGTACTCTTAAATACTGCAGCTATCGGGATAGTATGACTAGGTCATGATTATCCGATTATAGAGACTAGTTACTAGTGATCCGATATATTCTTCGTACGAGGCAGACACAATTCCAGCCCTAGGCCTAGCATTTGACATCCGATACTGTTTCATAATATGCAATACATTGTATACTACGCCTGATACAGATTATATATATTCCATGTCGAATATATTTCTGGAAAATTGGGTAGGAACGGTACTTTGCTAGAAGCCAACCATGTCTTGTAAATTGGTAAGAATGTGGTACCGGGTACGCACGTGTTAGGATAGTTCGATGACCGTATTTACTGCCAACATATCCAGGAATCTCTTAGGTCGCTTCCTCCCCAGATTCACCGATGACATTTGACTCTAACAGAATTAAACTGGGATTAAATATGAGAGAAAATTAATCTAGGATTAATTAATAGAGAGAAAAATTAATCTGGGATTAATTGCATCATGAATTAATCTGGGATTAATTCGTTTAGAAGAGAGAACTCATTAATCGGTAAAATAAATTTAATAGTTAAATTGGATTTTTCTTTTTATTTATTCATTTGGTCTAAAATATATATTGGATATATTAATTGAAATCAGATTTCAACACGGAATTAAAATTGGATTTTAATTCAAGGGAACAAATTAATTTGGAATTAATTCGTAAGCGACTTTCGTAATAATTTTGCGAGGCATTATTATTTAATTACGTCGCGACGGAAAATTCGTTTAATCGGATTAAACAAACCCGGGCCCAAAGCTAAGTTGTGTGTGGGAAGCCAACTTAAATTTTGAATTTAAATTGGGTGGGACCCATTGACTTACATCACATGTCAAGCATTTGATGGAAGTTGTTGAGCTTAATAAATGTTGCATTTGCACCAACACACAAGCTAACTTTAAATCATGTTTTTGGAAAAACAAAAAATTCACTATTCACTCTCTCTTTTGTTGCAAAAACCGTGAGCCTCTCTCCATTGGAGGACAATTTTGTTCTTCAAATTTTGTTCAAGCTAGCAATTAAAGGAGTCAAAGAAATGTGATAGGGAAACTCACCCTTGAGTTTGGAACACAAAAGAAAGCTTGTAGCTTCCATCTACATCCATGAAAGTTTCGAATTTTAATCCAAATCAATGTAAGTTTTTTCCTCAACTCACTTGATAATTCACACAATAATCCGCTTAGAGATCCCATGGCATGTCTAGGACACTAACAATGGTATCAGAACGAGATCTAAGCTTGATTTGGATTATAGGGTTTATGGACTTTAATTTGGGATTTTTTTGCTTGGAGCTTGATTTACCTAACTTGATTGTCTGGTTGTGTTAGTATGATGATGAACTGGATTTGTGCATCATTGGAATTGAGATAAATTGATTAGATCAAAAATCCTCAAATTCCTTACATGGCCGAATGCAGTCTATGAATTGTTCATGGTGATTTTTTTAAAATTTGACAATTGAATGTGTTAATAGCATGAAATAAATCTTGTATATTGATTTAATTGGATTGAAATGAAATTGATTGTTATTTTATGCCAAATTGTCGTGACATATAAGCATGTTGGAATGAATTGTTTGCTTCAATTTGTGTTGAACATGAATTGAATGATTAAGCATGATTAATTGGATTAATTAGTGTTCTGGAAACATTAGATTAATTGATTGATTGTGGTAATTGCACTTTAATTAAATTAATATGTAATTTGGAATAATATGTTAATTTAATTTGTTTTAATTTTGAATAAGGTTCCGACAAAGTCTTTTGGATGGACTCCATATGAAATATGGATAGGAAAGAAACCGGGTTTCTCATTCCTGAAGATTTGGGTATGCTGGGTGTGGGACACAAAAACTGGGGACGCATGCTGTTCCGGGCTCGCGGCCCAGTTGGGAGTACGGAGTAGCCCTCGGAGGAACTAACTGTCATAGGAGTGAACTCATCCCAGTTTAGAAGCTTTTGGGCTAACTGTCATAGGAGTGAACTCGTCCCAGATTAAATGGCCCAACAAGTTTACATCTCATGGCTAGAAGTCCAACCGTATCGAAATGATAATGTTCCTAAACACAAACATATAATGGCCCATTGGCGTTTTAGAAGATTTTGGCCCAATCATCATAAGTATTTCTTGTCCCAGATTAAATGGCCCAACAAGCCCATACCTCATGACAAAAGGTCTGAATGGATCCAAACGACCATGTTCCCAAACACAAGCACAAGTAAATAATTCTTATTAGTTCTACGACTAAGGTTCACATGCGGTTTTACGGGGGTGTGGACAAAGACTCTCATTGACGAAGGATTACCCACAACTAGGTCTCCCCACTCAAGGGTTCGAGCGACCAAGTGAGCGCACCTTTTTTATACACTAAGGTACGTGCCAACGAGCTATGGTGTGTGATGACTGTCAAATGGATTTCCCGTTGTAGATTCCCCAATGAAGGGTGGAGCGAGGCTCTCTTAAGTACCCAAGCCTTTTAGGCTCTTATCGCTTGGTATCAGGAATAAACAACGAGTACTCCAAATTAGTCCATCACAGTAGGCTACAAGTAGATGATTATCTAGGTGCCTTCACAACTTTTCCTTATAGAAAGGTAGTGAGTGAAGGAAGACACCAACCATTACCTAGCCTTAAAAGTGCCTTTGATTAAACCCCCCTTTTACCCATTAGGAACGGTTAACTTAAAGCACAAATCATAACATTACAAGACATTATTCGGGGCCGATTCTCTATCCCCAGTGGAGTCGCCAGACTATGGGAAACAGAAACTGGGCGACGCATGATGATCCGGGCTAGCGGCCCGGTTGGAGTATGGAGTAGCCCGTAGGGGAACTAAACCGGAGAAATAATGGAGTCGCCACCTGGTTGAACTGGGAAAATGATTTAAGGCCGCACTCACCCCTCGCAAGGGAAGACCTCAAACCGTTGGGTTCGGAATGGTCCCTTACTTATGCTACTTGTAATAAAATGATTTGTGCAATAATTTAATCGAGTCTGGCAACATATATTCCTAAGGGGTAATTTACTCCTAAGTTCGTATGCATACATCAAGAGTTCATCTAAGTTCACATGTAACACATTTTCATATTTGCATACAACCTATTTGCATATAACCTATGTCCAAATTTACATACAACCTATTTGCATATAATCTATGTCCGAATTTGCCTGCATAAAGATAAATTGAAATATGGCAAGCATACAACTTCATGAACATGTTGAATAGGTGAGTGTAGAAGCATAAGTAGATAACTACTACCGTGTAAACATTCATCATGGAAACGAACATGTGATCTCGTGAACAAAATAAATGACTAACTGCGAGAACATAAACAATCAAAAAGGTAAATGAAAAAAATGAGTAACCATGCATGAGATGTGATGAAGAGGGCCTGTTTACCATGGGAGTTCTTGCGGCATTCGTAACCGCGTTCGAACGATAGACAGAAGGTTCGCGTTCGAGTAGCGTTTGTAAACTCGTTCGAACGAACTGAGACAGAAAAATGCATGCTCGTGCGGTGTTCTGAAACTCGTTCGAACAGGGTTACAGCAGTGACCTCCAAAATACAGTAAACAACATGACACATACGTGAACGGATGAATAGATGACACCTAATAAATAATATCGTTGTGGCAAAGGTAGCCCTTAGGCTTTTTATCCCTCAAGATGGAGGACCTTTAATCCAACTCGATGAGCTCATGCGCATTACATTATGATGGATGATTATGCAAGAAAATGATGTACAAAGAAAAGCAAATAACGAAATGAAAGGCGCGACGAAGCATCGTGGCAAAGGCTTTTAATCCCTCAACATAGAGAACCTTTAATCTCACTTACTAAGCCCGTGCGCTTTATCACATAATGCATATAAAAACTAAAGATAACAATATCGGACTTCGTATACCCGATTGAACACATCTTACATTCATCAAATATACATCATCCGGCGCGGCAAAGCATCGTGGCAAAGGCTTTTAATCCCTCAACATAGAGAACCTTTAATCCCACTTACTAAGCCCATGCGCTTACAAACAAATAACATGCAAAAATTAAATAGCAGGTAATAAACAAATCAAAACAACATAAAACAAATATGCGTCGTTTGCTCAAGTGGTACGTGGAGTTGTATCCCGAGTACAAATCATACTACCATCCATTCGGAATCGGCTATGAAATTTATGTTTGGGTTTCCATCCTATATACCACAAGAGGCGACACATTTTTTCCGTTTTACTCAAGGGCCACAACATACACCATTTCACAATACATGCATTTTCTATCTATTCAAGAGCCACAACATGCATCACTCCATAATAATCATGCGAATAGATTCAATAAACAGTAAAAATATGGATAAAAATGGATGTGAAAAGTGCCGTCAGGTCTAACCTTTTTCATCGACTCTCGAACTCGTGTTTCACGGTGAACGGAAGGGTTAAAGCTCCGCAACTTTTCTGGTTCACTGGTTTGCGTCTTTCCTCGCTGTTTCGCTGCTTATGCTACTGTTTTGACTCCATTTCGCTGCTGTTTTGCTACTGTTTTACTGCTGATTTTTGGTCACTGTCTTTGCTGTATTCAGGCTACTATTTTAGGAGGACTCTTTGTATGTTTATCGTGAGTGGCTTATTGGTTTTATTGTCAGTTTATGGTTAGTGAAAGGCAGGCTGTGAGTGGCGATGAATTGAAGGGCCGTGTACGTGTTTATGGCCGCTGAGTGGAGGGTGTGGCGTTGATTATGTTAAAGGGCAGAGAGCTACCTGAAGGGTAGTTTAAGGTGCGTGAATAATGGCTGAGTGAAGGGCTGCTGTGTTTGTTGGAGAGGAGAGAGGGCCTAGGGAGTTTGAGTGTGAAGGAGCAAAGGGCGTCGATACATAAGTGGAGTGAGCGATGGCTTGCGTGAATGAGGGTTTATTGTTTCTTTGTGAGTTTGTTTACGTGAGAGAGAAGGGGTGCTGATATGTGCGAAGGATGTGAGGCAGTAAGGGTGGCAGGTGTGAGTGGCAAGCGGGTGGCTTACATTATTGCTAGGGTTCGTGAGTGTTGTTGCCGAGTGGAGACTGGTCTGTGTCGGTGAGTGTGAGGTGTCAAGGTGAAGCTGCTAGTGGCATTGTTCAATTCATGAGAGAAGAAGGTTGCATGTGTATTTTTTGGGTTTATGTGGCTAGGCGTTAGGCAATATATGAGGAGGACTTCAGCGTGTAATGGAGTGATCAAGGTTAGAGGGTAGTATGGCGTTGAGTGGAGTGGGCTTTGAAGGTTGCTGTTGTTAATGTGTTGAGGGTACGTTGAGCGTGAGTCTGTTATTAGGGTTTTCTTGTTTGGCCGTGAGAGAGAGATGCGAGAGAGAGGTTGAAGAGGATTAGGGTTTGTTGTTTATATAGGGAGGGATTTTATTTAATTATTTAAGGAAAGAAATTATGTAATTTAGGAGGGGACTATTTAAATTAGGGGAGTGATTTGTTTATTTTAGGAATTGATTTAATTAATTTTGGTACTAGATTTAATTAGATATTAATTTAATTTAATTTCAATTTAATTGGTTTTAATTTAATTTCATTTAGTTGGTTTTAATTTAATTTAATTGGTTTTAATTTGTGACATGTATTTTAATGTTTTAATTACTTTTTTGGATTGGGCTTGGGTGAGATGGGCTTGGTGTAGTTTTGGGGCCAAGGCTAAGGGTGTATTTTAATAACAGAGGTCGAAGAAGCGAGCCTGAAGCTAAACAAGCGACTAAAATCTAACAAAAATACTGGTTCCCTTCCGACGTCTATTTCCCGCGACTTCTGCGACTCAAAAGGTAGTGTCTCCAAATGAGACTCATCATAGGGACTTATATGCAAAAATGCAGTGCCTACAGTCGCCCCCACTTTGATGGGACTTGTGGAGTGTGTGATAAGAGCAATCCTATCAATGTTATGCAATGCATTTTTACTTACCTGGCTCGCCAGCTGCCAGCTGACTTGCCTGATGCTCCGCCGAGCTGATGATGCAGTGGACCTCGATCCTAGGACGCACCCCAATAACTGCAACCGACAACGGGGGCCTCGACCCTAGGACGCATCCTAATACCGCTGAAAAAATGGGCCTCGATCTTGGGACGCATCCCAAAAACTAAAGGTGCAGGGGGCCAACAGCCCTGGGACGCATCCCGATAACTGCAACCGACAACGAGGGCTCACGGCCCTAGGACGCATCCCGATAACGTTGCCAAAATGGGCCTCGAAACTGGGACGCATCCCCAAAACTAAGGTGCAGGGGGCCAATGGCCTTGGGACGCATCCTGATAACTGCAACCGATAACGGGGGCTCACGGCCCTGGGACGCATCCTAATAACGCTGCCAAAATGGGCCTCGACCCTGGGACGCATCCCAAAAACTACTGATGAATGGGTTTACAACCCTGGGACGCATCCCCAAAATTGCTGATACTGAAGAAGTGGGTTACAACCCTGGGACGCATCCCCAAACCGCTGATATGATGAAGTGTGCCTCAACCATGGGACGCATCCCCAAAACTGCTGATGAAATATGGGCCTAAACCTTGGGACGCATCCCCAAAACTGCTGATACTGAAGAAATGGGTACAACCTTGGGACGCATCCCCAAAACTACTGATACCGATGAGGTGGGTTACAACCTTGGGATGCATCCCCAAATCTACTAATATAATTTGGGCCTCAACCCTGGGACGCATCCCCAAAACTGTCGATGCTGAAGAAGTGGGTACAACCCTAGGATGCATCCCCAAAACTGCTGATACTGATGAAGTGGTTACAACCCTGGGACGCATCTCCAAACTGCTAGTGATGCTGATGTAGGTCTCGACCCTGGGATTCATCCTTAAAACTGATACTGATGCTGCTGCGGGCCTCGACCCTATGACTCATCCCTAAACTGATGATGATGCTGATGTGGGTCTCGACCTTGGGACTCATCCACAAACTTATACTGATGTTGTTGCGGGCCTCAACCCTGGGACTCATCCCCAAAACTGATATTGATGATGACGTAGGCCTCGGCCCTGAGACTCATCCCTGAAACTGATACTGTTGTGGGCCTCGACCCTTGGACTCATCCCTACAACTGATACTGATGACGACGTAGGCCTCGACCCTGGGACTCATCCCCGCAACTGATACTGATGATGATGTAGGTGTTAGACATTATGTCCCATAGCGTCACTGTTTGTAAATGATATTGTATTATTGTACAAAATTAACTATGTGATAATGAAATTGCCTTTTGCCGTTTTGTAATATTATTTACTTTGATATATAAATGGCGAAAGTCCATATGATTAATACCGGATTGAGATGATATGAGACAGTATCAATCCATAAGGTTTAATCATTAAATATCCCTAGTCGGAGTATTATCGAGATCGGACATCGATAATGCGGAATAGACTAGTATTGCGCTTGTGCACGTTGTGAGGGCACAACGGCATAGTTCTCATATATTTAATTATTGGATACTTATGCAAGTGCGATAGGAGGTTGTGTTTTAACCGATGGTATGGAAAACAGCTTCGCTCTGGATAGACCCCGCGGAAATCCCATTGGTAGTATGTCTGCGTGTCTATGGGAGGCCGCATCAGGGTAGGTGTATATGATCTTAACCTGAGACTTGCATCTCTAGTACTTGCGACAATCGGTAAACTTTGGTTTTGGTGGTTGGGGGACCTAAACTGGTTCTCTGTGTTCACCTCTTCTGGGTTTATCAGGATCGTAGTGTACTGGGTGTGATGTCAAGATGGAAGTGTCACTTCAGACATATGGAGTTGATGATCGCGCAGGATACAGAACTAGTACTCTATAAATAGGTTGCAACCGTCGGGACAATATGACTAGGTCAGGATTGCCCGATTCAAAGAGAGTAGTTGCTTGATGTCCGATATATGTTTCGTACGAGGCAGACACATTTCCAGCCCCAGGCCTAACATGTGATCGTCCGATACTGGATCGATGTACGCAATACTACGGTATACTACGCTTGATATAGATCTAATATTCCAATAAGAATATTTCTGGAGAATTGGGTAGGCATGGCGCTTTGCTAGAAGCCAACCTTGTCCTGTGAATCGGTAAAAAACGTAGTACGAGGTACGTACGTGTTCGGATTATCCGACGACCGTATTTACTTGCCAACATATCCGGAGATCTCTTGGGTCGCTTCCTGAAGATTCACCTATGATATTTGATTCGGACTTAATTAATCTTGGATTAATTGCGGAGAAACTTTATCTTGGATAAAGTGCCTTATTTAGAGAGAGAACGATTAATTGGAGTTAATCGATAAAATTATTATATTCGATATAATAATCGAAATTCGATTTCGACGCGAAATTAAAATTAGATTTTAATTCGGGCATACGAGTTAATTTAGAATTAATTCGTTAGCGACGTAAATAATAATTTCGCCAGGCGCAATTATTTATTTAATTCGATTTAATTAACGTCGCGACGTAAGTTCGGTATTTCGGAAATATCGAACCCGAACGCGTGAGTGCACATGGGCCCACTTTCATTTGGAAATGTGTGGGGCCCACATGACACATGTCATTATATGCATTATTTAATGGTTAATGCATTGCATGGTGATAGTGTACAATACACTCAATGGTTATGCATGGAGTTTGAGTGTTTGACACTCTAAGCCATTGCATGATTTGTGTCATAAGTTTATTATTAATTTAATAAATATTATGGCATAATATAAATTGATTTTTGGTAACAAAAATTAATAACACAACACAACCTTTCTCTCTCAAATTGCCGAAAACTGCATGCAGTTTTTGCTCTCCATTTCTTCAATTTTGTTGCAAGATTTGAAGAAGTTGTGCATTGAAAAATCACAACAAAGGCTAGCACCTTCAAGGGATCATAAAGAGGTGATAGGGAAACCATCAAAGAGCTTGGAATACACAAAGCTTGGAGCTTTCCACCTCTTGTCTTCCTTGGCCGAAAATCCATCACCTTGGAGCTTCCACTTTTGGTTTGATTTTCTTCATCACTAAAGCATTGTAAGTATGATTCCGCCATACTTCATATTTTAATATATATTCATTGTTGTACTTCATATGCTTAATCTTTCATTGGGACATATTATAGAAACCAACAATGGTATCATTGAGCTAGGTTTAAGCATGAAATACATTAGGAATAATTTGGGGAAAATTGATTGAAGCATGTTCTTGTGGAATTGGATGCTATAGTATGCTTATGTATGTTACTTGACATATTACATGATCAATTTTAACAAAAATGCATTGGATGATTTTTTCCCAAAAAATGTTGTCTTGGCCGAATGTGGAGGTGCTTCCAATGGATTGGAATTTTTCATGCATGAGTTTATTTGATGACTTAAGCATGTTTAAATGTATGATATTTGATATAATACATGGTTAATTTTGAGAAAAATGCATTTGATGATTTTTCCCCAAAATTGATGTCTTGGCCGAATATGAGGCATTTCCATTAAGTTGATTCTATGCATGCACAAGTTCATTGGATGATTTAAGTGTGCTTAAATGTTTGTTATATGTAGTGATACATGATCAATTTTGAGAAAATTGTATTGGATATTTTTTCCCCAAAATTGGTGTCTTGGCCGAATGTATAGGTCATTTGATGATTTGGAATTTTTCATGCATAAGTTTATTGGATAACTTTAGCATGATTAAATGTATGACATTTGATGTGATACATGTTCAATTTTGAGAAAAATACATTGGATGATTTTTTCCCTAAAATTGATGCTTGACACGAAAATTTAGGCCTTTTCACTATTGTTGGATTTTTGCTTTTAAGTTCATTAGATGACTTAAAATCTGTATGTATGTTGGATGTGTGATTCATTGGATTGAGAAACAAATCGAACCGCAAAAATCTCTCTTGGCCGAATACAACATGACATGTTAAAGGACTTGTTTTTTGTTCAAATAAATGTTAGACATGTGTTTTGAACAATTGATGAATAATGAATTAAATTGGTATTTTTGAATATTTTGATTTAATGAATTAATCATGCAATTACACTTAATCAATTGAATTTTAAAATTTGGAATATTAAAATTTAATAAATGGGCTTTTATGTTTAATTGGGCCTTATGGGCTTGAAATTGATTTTATGGCACTTAAGGGTGATTCCTTGTTTGGGCTTGGTAATTGGATTTGACCCATATTGACCGAAGCCCAAGCCTTTATAAATCAATTGAAAGCCCATCGGACTTTAATTAAACCAACATAGGATGTTAGTTGGGCTTGGAGACCCAATTCGATAAGATTTAGAATCTAATCTTTAAAAGCACATTAAAAGTGTAAATATTTAATTTGGAATTAAATAAATAGAATTAATATTGAATACGGCTTAAATTGGATTTAACGAGTAGTTCGATATAATTCTTGAATTCGTACCTTGTGTACTTATTCTCAAACGAGTTGGACTCGCACAAATCAAACCGTTGATTGAACATTGGATGATCATTTAAATAAAGACTAATTAATTGGATTAGATTGGTTGTAAAAGGCATGTCTTGTTTGAATATATATGTATGTGATGAATGAATAGTGTATATCGGATGGATATTAGAAGGGAAAGGGTAATTTTAGAAATTATTGTAAATTTGGAATTTATAAATTGTACCTGCGTGTCCAGCCTTATCTCTTTATCTCTTTGTATTCTCTTCTCACCTAATTCCCCTCAATGTAAATGAGGTTTCTCTTATTGTATTATGTAATTGGGTAAGAGTAGAATAGTGCTAGCGGGGAGAGGAAAGGGAGTGATTTGTTCTAGGAACAAGTTGTTTATATATCCATCCGCATATCACTATTAATTACTTTACGCGCTTTATGATGTTTTAGAAGCATGCTTAAGGGTGTATGATGATGAGACCTAACAAAGATAAATAAATTGGTTGCCAATTACGCGAAAAATCCCTCAATTTATATTAAGCAAATATCCTTCCATTGAATTATTCTTGTTCAGATCCGAAGTTGGCATTGGTTTGTTTTTGACCAAAGTTAAGACCTTTGTCAATCAAGGATGTACTTGAATCATGAGAGTTTTGTTGCATATGTTGGATAATATGACCCATAGCGTCACTATTTGTACAGATCACGGTGTTGCTGTACAAATTAACTATGTGACAAGGAAATTGCACTCTCATCATTTGTGATTAGATCACCATAGATGTATAAATGAAGAGAGGTCCATATGATTAGTTCCTGGATTGAGATGATATGAGACAGTATCAATCCCCGAAGGATTAATCAGTAAATATCCCTAGCCGAAGTATTATCGAGACTGGACATCGATATGCGGAATAGGCTAGTATTGCACTTGTGCGCGTTGTGAGGGCACAACGGCATAGTTCTCATATATATAAGTATTGGATACTTATGCAAGTGCAATAGGAGGTCGTGTTTCACCACCGATGGTACGGAAAACAGCTTCGCTCTGGATAGACCCCTCAGAATCCCATTGGTATTATGACTATGTGTCTATGGGAGGCCGAATCGAGGTAGTAGGTGTGTATATCGGCCCAGTATCGGATAATCACGTGCTAGGGCTGGGGCTGGATAAATGTCTGCCCCGTCCGAAACACATGTCGGATGTTTGGTAACATAGTCTCTATAATCGGATATACATGACCTGGTCACAATATCCCGATTGGTTGCGCAACACTCAAGAGCACTAGTACCATATCCTGCGTGACATCTACTCCAATATGACTGAAGTGACACTTCCGTCTCGACATCACACCCAATACACTACGACTCCCTGATAAACCCAGAAGCGGTGTACCCAGAACCGGTTAAAGCCCTGTACCACCAGACCAGAGTTTACCGATTATCGCAAGTATTAGCGATGCAAGTCTCAATTTATCGGAACGGGTCTCAAAGCCCGATTAACATCTAATGTTTTATTTAATTAAAGTCCAATGGGCTTTTAATTAATTTCTATAGGCGTGGACTTTTGGTCAACTCGGGTCAACCGAACAACCAAAATCCAATCCGGGAGTTACCCCATAAGCCTTTAAATTAATTTTGGCCCATTAGGCCCAATTAAATAATTAAGGTTCATTAAGTCATAATTGTTCGTTAATAAAGGTGTAATATTTAATTTGGAATTAAATAATGAATTAGAATTAAATACGTATTAAATTGGATTTAATTATGTAATTTAATTTAATTCGTAGAATTGTACTTTGAGTACGTGTTTGCAATACGAGTTTGACTCGAACAAAAATCAAATCTTTGTTTGAACATTGGATGATCACTAATATCAAGATTAATTAATTTGATTGATTGATTGATAACATGCTTGTATGAACACATGGTTGTGATGTTTGAATAATGTATATCGGATGGATATTAGTCGGGTTGGGCGATTTTGAAATTGTAATAAATTTGATTTATTAAATTGGACCTGCGTGTCCAGCCTTATCTCCTATTTCTTTGTATTCTCTTCTCACCTATTCCCCTCCATGTAAAAGAGGTTTCTTTAGAAGTGTAGTGTAACGGGTAGAAGTAATACAAGTGCTAGCGGGAGAGAGAAAGTGAGAGATTTGATCTAGGATCAATGTAAAATATCCATCCGCATATCATTATTATTTTATTTCATACTCGCTTTATTATGTGTTTAGAATGCATGCTTAAGGGTGTATGATGATGAGACCTTAACAAAGATAATTAAAATTGGTAGCCAATTTGCACGAGAAAACCCTCGTTAAATATCATGCGTTTTTCCTTCCATTGAGTGATTCTTACTCAAGATCCGAGATTGGCAGGGGTTGTTGGCCAAAGTCAAGCCTTTGTCCATCAAAGATGTGTTTTAATCACGAGGCTTTGTTCCATATCGGTGTCGTGTCCAAGTTGTGGTTTGTTGGCCAAAGTCAAGACCACTTCTTGTCCATTGACATTGATTACGAAGCTTCCATGTCAATGGGTCCGCGCTTGACTGGAATCATTAGGTTTGTTGTGCCAAAGCCAAGGCCTAGTTGATTCAGAGGAAAAAGGTTAGGGTATACATTCGATGTATAGGCATATATAAGATATATGTTTGGGACTTGGATGTCCACCTACTGGATCTAGGAGTTGGATGAGATCCAATTGATCTTCGAGATCTACCTAGTTAATTATCATACAATTTGTTGGCCAAAGTCAAGATTGTGTGATATTTAACGGGATCCTAGCCCACTAGGAAACACGGTTTCCCGAGTACTCGACAGAGGGTTAGAGGCTCGACGAAAAATAGTGGGAGGCAAGTATTGAATTTGCACATTCGTTCGAATACTCGCTAAACACGCTCATTTTATTTTATTTCGTCATTAGATTAAATGTTAGTTGGACTAATATTTAAATTGTTGTTTTAATAAACAGTTGGACTGTATTATACTTGATTATATATAATTGGATTATATTAATCAATATATTTGAATTAATTAATTTCAGTTTACAGTTGATTTTATAATTGGATTATAGTAATCAATGTAATTGAGGTTAATTAATTTGGATTATATTTGATTATATAGTTGGACTATTATAATCATTATAATATATAAAGTACCACTAATCGTTGATTAAATAGTTGGACTATTGTAATCAAGATAAAATTGAAAAGTTGGATATTTAAAATATAATCTAGGATTAAAATATTTTAAATGATTTAATTTTCAATTGGGAATAAATAATAGGTTACTTTATTTGATAAAATAACTTATTATACCTTAAGCCCAAAATTAAGCAAATAAGTAGAGCATAAAATCTTTGGAAGATTTTGTTATGATGTGACTTTAATGCTTAATTTAATATACTTGTCATAAATCTAATTTTGGATTTAAGAAGTATTAAAATTGCAATTTATAATTCTTGGAGAATTAATTGACTATTCATGTAAAGTCAAAGTTTGCAATTGGGCATGTAGCACGAGGTGCACATTCCTTTCAATATTCTAAAACCCAAGGCTTGGCCTAAGTTTCCTAAAATATTGAAAGGATAATTGACATATCCCAAAGTGACTACCATTTGGATATGGAAGACACGAAGGAATTAAAGAAAGGGCGAGGCTCTAACTTTAAAAATGTTTGTCTTAGTTATGTTCACAGCTAGTATTGAAATTAGATTTTAAATACTTAGTGTGGTACATAAAATATATGTGTTGATATTCAGAATCTGCTTTGAGCAGGATACTGACTTCAAGCTGAGATTGCTCTGCGAATCGGAAACGGGACGAAAGTCGCTGTTTCGACCGTAGATACCTAAGTTTAGGAACTACCCTTCGGGTATATACTTGAATTAGGAACTGTTATAATGTAACTAGTTTGACTAGAGACATTATCTCTTTATCAGTGTTTAATCCGTTGCGGATAAAACCTTTATATTATAGAACACTGAGTGTTTTATTATATAAAGATGATACTGAGATAAACACATTAGATGTGAATAACAGAATTTATATTTTGAATATAAATTAAATCTCAAACATATAAATTGACAAATAAATAGCTCAAATTGATTTGATCAATAGAGACTTATTCGTGGCATTGTTGTCTCGGACACAATTTAACGAGACTCGTATATCCACACTTTTGAAGAGTGGATACTAGGACTGATTTGACTATTCAAATAAGGTCTGCGAATCTAGTTTATTAGGTAAAGTACCTAAAATACTATTTACTTGGTAATAGTGTAAGTGCCACCGATCTGTTAGCCCTATTCATGGTGAAGTTAGTGGGCCCATATCTAGCTAGGCTAGATGTGAAATGAATATTTCGTGACCTTAACGGATGTGGCATCACGTTATGGTTATGTGTTTCTTTTGAAGAACACAAATCAGAAACTTTAAAGTTTCGACACGAAATACCAAACAGATCGGCTATAGCATTATTCCGCCACGGTAAGACCGTAATGGAAAATACTTTAGCAGTAAGTTCTCGTATATACTTGAAAGAGTATAGTATTCTTTCAATGAGGACTCCTCTTGGAACACGTCATTTTGACGGTGTGTCCGAACAGGATTAACCGAATTTTGTTAGACATAATAAGGTTAATCACGAGTCGCTTTAAGCTACCATTTCCTTCAATAGGATATGTACTAACAGTGCAAAACTTATTTAGAATAAGGTTCCATATAAATCTGTTTGACAGATATCGTATAGGATATGAACAGGAAAGAAACGAGGTTTCTCATTCCTGACAATTTGGGTATGCTAGGCATAACGTTTGGATGATACCAAACTAAGGACCCAAATTGGATAAGTGCCAATATAGGTCATCCTAGGGAAACCATAAGTATTGTACTTAACACCTCACTAGAGAACAATTAGATTGTTGCTCTCCATGCGGTTTTCCTAAGAGGAATACCGATATGCAGTGGTAAGTGGGAGGATAGTATAACTCGATGAAAATCGGAGTAATACTGTTCTAGGCACTGAATCTTAATGGAACATATATAGTTCATCAAGGATGAAACTATACCATTAATCTTCGAATACACAAGAACAAAGGAAGTGATACGAGGTATCGACTCCCTATTATGACAAAGTGTCATGAGTCCGAAATGGACTCCATGTATATCAATATGTTTGGATTGAAGCAAGCATAAGGTTCTTGGAACTGACGTTTTGATATAATCAAAATAGTTTATGATTTGACTCAAAACGAAATAATTCTTGTGTATATAAGGAGGTTAGTGGGAGAGGGCACTGACAATGAAATTCCCATAAAACAATCGGTGAAAGCTTGGCTTTCATAAGAAATTCTCGTAGAATTCTGGGGAGTAACAACCTTTATTCAAGGAATAAAGATCTACTGGGCTAGATTTGGAGTTGGTAACACTCTCTGAGAAATTGTACATTTAAAATGTACTTGTATTGGTGTCTCATACGCTTTGAGCATATGGAGTCACAATCGGGTCAATCCAAGTGATAGTCACTGGATTGAAGATTAAGAACATCTGTTAGTATCTGAGAGAACTAAAGATGTTGTCTTAAACTATGGAGATGGAGAACTTGAAGTGACTGGGATCACTGTGGCAAGTTTCCAAACCGGTAAATACTACGGTACTATAAAGTTTGAACACTGGGACAGTGAGCTGGAAATCTTCCGAGCAAGATAACTGTTGCCGAATTAACAACAAATACGGATTATTGCTGCAGCTAAGGCAGCAATAGAAGCCATTTGGATCGATAATAAATCTAATTAGATTAGATATAGTTCTGTTAGCAGCTGAGCTAGGCGTCAGCACAGGCTAAGGAATTAAAGGTCTCATCGACGATCCAGATATATACTTCTATATCATCTGATTCGTTCGGATCATACATCGTGGCGATGTGATGATCGTGTAAATCGCGTCAGACGATAATTAAGCAAATCCGCTGACGAAAACCTTTCCTCAACAATTTGAGCGAATTGTACATAGTTCGGGTGTTAGACACTCGAGTGACTGGCTATGTGCCAAGTGGGAGATTGTTGGATAATATGACCCATAGCGTCACTATTTGTACAGATCACGGTGTTGCTGTACAAATTAACTATGTGACAAGGAAATTGCACTCTCATCATTTGTGATTAGATCACCATAGATGTATAAATGAAGAGAGGTCCATATGATTAGTTCCTGGATTGAGATGATATGAGACAGTATCAATCCCCGAAGGATTAATCATTAAATATCCCTAGCCGAAGTATTATCGAGACTGGACATCGATAATGCGGAATAGGCTAGTATTGCACTTGTGCGCGTTGTGAGGGCACAACGGCATAGTTCTCATATATATAAGTATTGGATACTTATGCAAGTGCGATAGGAGGTCGTGTTTCACACGATGGTACGGAAAACAGCTTCGCTCTGGATAGACCCCTCGGAATCCCATTGGTATTATGACTATGTGTCTATGGGAGGCCGAATCGAGGTAGGTGTGTATAGTCTTAACCTGAGACTTGCATCGCTAATACTTGCGATAATCGGTAAACTCTGGTCTTGGTGGTACAGGGCTTTAACCGGTTCTGGGTACACCGCTTCTGGGTTATCAGGAGTCGTAGTGTATTGGGTGTGATGTCGAGACGGAAGTGTCACTTCAGTCATATTGGAGTAGATGTCACGCAGGATATGGTACTAGTGCTCTTGAGTGTTGCGCAACCAATCGGGATATTGTGACCAGGTCATGTATATCCGATTATAGAGACTATGTTACCAAACATCCGACATGTGTTTCGGACGGGGCAGACACTTATCCAGCCCCAGCCCTAGCACGTGATTATCCGATACTGGGCCGATATACACAATACTACGGTATTCTACTACGCTTGATACAGATCTATATATTCCTGTAAGAATATTTCTGGAGAATTGGGTAGGCATGGCGCTTTGCTAGAAGCCAACCTTGTCTTGTAAATCGATATAAACGTAGTACGAGGTACTTACGTGTTCGGACAGTCCGACGATCGTATTTACTGCCAACATATCCGGAGATCTCATGGGTCGGTTCCCGAAGATTCACCGATGACGTATTACTCGCACTTTGATTAATCTGGGATTAATTAGAAGAGAGAGATAGAATTAATCTGGGATTAATTCGGAGAGATAGAATTAATCTGGGATTAATCGATGAGAGAGAAAATTAATCTGGGATTAATTGCGGAGATATTTTATCTGGGATAAAATTATTTAAAGAGAGAGAACGATTAATTTGGAATTAATCGATAAAATTAATATATTCGATATATTAATCGAAATTGGATTTCGACGCGGAATTAAAATTAGATTTTAATTCGGGCGAACGAATTAATTTAGAATTAATTCGTTAGCGACGTGAATAGTGAATTCGCTAGGCGTAATCATTTAATTACGACGCGACGGAAAATTCGTTAATTTGGAATTAGCGAACCCGAGCCCGAGAGTGATTGCGAGCGCGTTCGCATTTCGAATTCGAACGCGGCATGCAAGTCACATCAAGCGTCAAATCGTTTGTCACATCATGCGTCAAATCAATTGTCACTTTGAGTGATGTGATATGACATGTTGTCACTTTATTAAAGTGACATGATGTGAATATAGGGACTTGTGTATATATATATTTTATTCATTTACTTGGTAAATGGAATAAAGATATAGTATATATAAATCATTTTCTCTCTCTTGGACTTTGTGTGGTTCACGGTTTTGGCAAAAACTTTTGCCATTCACGTGACTCATTGGTATTGCTCATTCACGTTTTTGGCCTAATTTAGGACCACATTCACGTGACACTCTGCACTTCTTTTTGGTCTCACGTTTTAGACTAAATGGAGCAAATCACTCTCTCTCACACATGAAAAGGACATACGGTCCTTTCTCTTTCCTCCCCCTTCTCTTCTTCTTCTCGGCTCACTGCCGATTCTTCTTCTCTTCTTCTGTTTTTCACACGAAAATTTGAGAAGCAAGATGAAGATAAACTAGTGCTAGCACACTCTAGGAGTGATACAAAGGTGATAGGGAAGTGAGTTTGTGAGCATGGAAGCTTGAAGCTTGAGCTTCAATGGATCTTGCATGGCCGAAAATGGAGGAGATTTTCACAGCCCCCACTGTGCGTTCACTGCAGTTCCAGAAGCCCCAAAACCGAGCTTGATGAAGCCAAAAACGCATGTTCTTCATTTCATCAAAACCATTCAATGTGAGTTATGTTTCCGCCTTACTCCTTTGATGTGTTCATACTCGTTTTTTTAGCATGTTTTATGATCTTGTGGACTTGATTGAACTCCAACAACATATCGGTGTCTGGTCCAAATCGTGATTTTTATTGGCCAAAGTCAAGATCACTTTTTGTCCAACGACATTGATTACGAAACTTTCCTCGTCAATGGGTCCCGCTTAACTGGAATCACTAGGTTTGTTTTTGGCCAAAGCCAGGCCTAGATGATTCGGAGGATAGGTTAGGAAAATGTAATGGATACATTGACATTATACATATGTTTTGGACTTGGATGTCCACCTAACCGGATCTAGGAATTGGATGAGATCCAATTGATCATAGAGATCTACCTAAGTTAAATAGCATACAGCTTTTATTGGCCAAAGTCAAGGTTGTGTGTTATTTAACGGGATCCTAGCCCACTAGGAAATAGGATTTCCCGAGCTCTCAATAGAGGGTTAGAGACTTGATAAAAATAGTTGGAGGCTAGTATTGAATTTGCAATTTCATTCAGATACTTTGCCTTACACGTTCTTCAAAATTATTTCGTCTATTTATTATTAGTTGGACTAATACATTGTTAATTTTTTGTAACAGTTTGACTGTACCCATTTTATCGTTAACTAGATAGTTGGACTATCATAGTTGAGATGGCTAGCAAGGTAAATGTCCGAGACATCATCATGGGTGACAATGTCTTTAAGGGGACAAACTTCGCTGATTGGGAAATGAACCTAAGGATAGTCCTTGGGGCTGAGAGGATGCTGTATGCCATACAAACACCTCTCCCGCCTAAGCCCACTGATCCTTTGAGCTTGAGTTATGGAAAACTCATAGCAGTGATTGTGACACAGCTCAGGCTATTATGTTAGCTTCTATGACTCAAACTTTCGTCGCCAGAATAGGGACTTGGATCCTTATAATATGATGGCTAGACTTCGAGATCTCCACCGCTCCAACAAGCGGATGGAAAGGTATGAGTTAGTGAAGAAACTCTTCCGCGCCCGAATGACTGAAGGCGCATCAGTTGAGGCCCACGGGGCTCAAATGATCGCCGATATTGATGAGTTGGCCAATATGGGAATAGTCTTGGAGGCTGAGCTAACTATAGATATGATCTTGCAGTCACTTCCTGATACTTGGAAACAAATCATAATCAACTACAAGTTGATGGATACAGATGACACTCTTGGAGAGCTGTTATCCGTCTTGAAGGAGTCTGAAAAAGAACTCCTAAAAGGGGGCAAGCGCGAGGCGCACTTTACATCACCTCTCAGGGGCCAAAGGCTGGGCTTAAGGCAACTGGAGGGGTGAGGAAGAGGAAACATAAGAAGAAGGGCAAAGGCAAGTCGACAAAGACTTCTGGGAAGCCAAGGAACAAATCTCAAGATGTCTGCCTCAACTGCGGCAAGAGGGGTCACTGGAAACGTGACTGCCGAATGGGCAAAGGGCAGAGGGAGGATATCAAGGCTGGCAAGGCTATCGCCTCTGGTATGTTTGTTATTGAGATAAATATGAATACTTCTAGTTTTAAAAATTGGATTTTTGATTCTGGTTGTGGTGCTCATATTTGTACTGATGTGCAGGATCTGCAGGATAGCAGGGTGCTGGCATCGGGGGAGATGGATCTACGGGTCAGAAACGGAACACCCATTGCTGTTTTGGCCGTAGGGACTTTTGTTTTAGAACTGCCCTCAGGGCATGTACTTAAACTTTTGAACTGTTTTTTGTACCTAGTTTAACTAGGAATATTATATCTGTATCCTTGTTAACCCAGCAGGGTTACACTTTTGTATTTAGAAACACTGGGTGTTATTTATATAAAAATGATGCAGAAATTTGCACAGCTGTTGCAAATACGGTCTTTATATTTTGAATATAAATGAATCTCCTAAAATGACAAACAAAAGGCTCAAAAGGAGTAATCTAAAAGATGAAGCTTATATGTGGCATTCTCGTCTAGGACACATCAACAAGACTCGCATATCCACACTTTCGAAGAGTGGGTACTTGGACGAATTTGATCCCAATTCATATGACGTCTGCGAATCTTGCCTTTTAGGCAAAATGCCTAAATCACCTTTTAGCAGTAAAGGTGAACGTGCCACAGAATTGTTGGCTCTCGTTCATACTGACGTATGCGGGCCCATGTCTAGCCAGGCTAGAGGTGGATTTCACTACTTCGTAACCTTCACAGATGATGCATCTCGTTACGGTTATGTGTATCTTATGAGACACAAGTCGGAAACTTTTGAGAAATTCAAAGAGTTTCGACACGAAGTGGAGAAACAAACAGGGAAGAGTATTAAGACATTACGGTCAGACCGTGGTGGCGAATACTTAAGTTATGAGTTTCAAGATTACTTGAAAGAATATGGTATTCTTTCACAGTGGACTCCTCCTGGAACACCGCAATTAAACGGTGTGTCCGAACGGAGAAACCGCACCTTGTTAGTCATGGTGAGGTCAATGATGAGTCGCACTGAGCTACCAATATCCTTCTGGGGATACGCATTAAACAGTGCTATACTTATTTTGAATAAGGTACCGTCAAAGTCTGTTGAACAGACTCCATATGAATATGGACATGAAGGAAACCAGGTTTCTCTTTCCTGAAGATTTGGGGATGCTGGGCATATGTTAAACGTTTGGAAGGTACCAAACTTGAACCCAAATCTGATAAATGCCTTTTCGTAGGATATCCTAGGGAAACCAAAGGATATTACTTCTATCACCCACAAGAGAACAAAGTATTTGTTGCTCTACAAGCATTTTTCCTTGAGAGGATTTTATAAATGCAGTGGTAAGTGGGAGGAAAGTAGAACTCGATGAAGATCGTAGTGATACTGTTCCTGGCAATGAATCAACGACGGAACAAGAACAGACCGTCCGGGATGAGTCTGTACCACAAACTTCACATACACAAGGACCGCGTAGGTCGGTTAGAGTCAGAACAGTACCTGAGAGGTATGGGTTCCTGATCTCACCTCATGTAGATATTAATCTTATTGAGGATATTGAGCCGGCTACGTATGAGGAAGCGATACAAAATATCGATTCTGATTTATGGCAAGAAGCCATGAAGTCCGAGATGGATTCCATGTACGCCAACCAAGTTTGGACACTGGTTGATGCACCAGAAGGCGTAAAGCCTATTGGATGCAGATGGATCTTCAAGAAGAAGACCGACATGGATGGCAACGTACAAACGTACAAAGCTAGGCTTGTAGCGAAGGGGTATCGTCAACAATATGGTATTGATTATGACGAAACCTTCTCACCCGTTGCCATGATTAAATCCATTCGGATAATGCTTGCAATAGCTGCATATTTCGATTACGAGATATGGCAAATGGACGTTAAAACCGCTTTCCTTAACGGAAACCTTTTGGAGGATGTTTATATGCAACAGCCTGACGGTTTTATCGTACCTAGACTTGCAAACAAGGTTTGTAAGTTAAATCGATCCATTTATGGATTGAAGCAAGCATCACGGTCATGGAATCAGCGTTTTGATGAGATCATAAAAGAATATGATTTCGTGCAAAACGCAGATGACCCTTGTGTATACAAGAAGGTTAGTGGGAGAGCACTTACTTTTATTGTCCTTTATGTCGACGACGTATTGCTTATAGGCAATGACATTCCCATGCTAACGTCGGTGAAAGCTTGGCTTTCATTAAAATTCTCCATGAAAGATCTGGGAGAAGCAGCCTTTATTCTTGGAATAAAGATCTACCGGGATAGATCTAGAAAGCTGCTTGGACTCTCCCAGAGTACATACATTGATAAAGTGTTGAAGCGATTCAACATGGAACAATCCAAGAGGGGATTGGTTCCGATGCTACGTGGTACCTCTCTGTCTAAGGACATGTGTCCTAAGACTCAGGAAGAGAGACAACATGAGTCGGATACCGTACGCCTCGGCAGTCGGATCGATCATGTATGCCATGATATGTACACGACCTGATGTCTCATATGCTTTGAGCATGTGCAGTCGCTATCAGGCCGATCCAGGTGAAGGTCACTGGATAGCAGTTAAGAATATCCTTAAGTATCTTAAACGAACTAAGGATGCTTTCTTAATTTATGGAGATGGAGAACTTGCGGTATCTGGGTATACCGATGCAAGTTTCCAAACCGACAAGGATGACTACAAGTCGCAATCCGGGTACATTTTTGTTTGAATAACGGGGCAGTGAGAGTGGAATCTTAAGTTGTTGCCATTCAACAAGAGACGGCGATTCACAACAGAAGCGGAGTACATCGCTGCATCTGAAGCAGCAAAGGAGGCAGTTTGGATCCGAAAGTTCCTAATCGGATTAGGAGTAGTTCCATTAGCAGCTGAGCCCGTTCCATTGTATTGTGACAATAACGGGGCTATAGCACAGGCTAAGGAACCAAGGTCTCATCAACGGTCCAAGCATGTTCTTCGACGTTACCATCTGATTCGGGAGATTATACATCGTGGCGATGTAAAGGTCGAGAAGGTCACATCAGATGACAACATTGCAGATCCGCTGACGAAGGCTGTTCTTCAGCAAGTTTTTGAACGACACATACATAGTTCGGGTATTAGATGCTTGAGTGACTGGCTATAAGCCAAGTGGGAGATTGTTAGACATTATGTCCCATAGCGTCACTGTTTGTAAATGATATTGTATTATTGTACAAAATTAACTATGTGATAATGAAATTGCCTTTTGCCGTTTTGTAATATTATTTACTTTGATATATAAATGGCGAAAGTCCATATGATTAATACCGGATTGAGATGATATGAGACAGTATCAATCCATAAAGGTTTAATCATTAAATATCCCTAGTCGGAGTATTATCGAGATCGGACATCGATAATGCGGAATAGACTAGTATTACGCTTGTGCACGTTGTGAGGGCACAACGGCATAGTTCTCATATATTTAAGTATTGGATACTTATGCAAGTGCGATAGGAGGTTGTGTTTTACCGATGGTACGGAAAACAGCTTCGCTCTGGATAGACCCCGCGGAATCCCATTGGTAGTATGTCTGCGTGTCTATGGGAGGCCGCATCAGGGTAGGTGTATATGATCTTAACCTGAGACTTGCATCGCTAGTACTTGCGACAATCGGTAAACTTTGGTTTTGGTGGTTGGGGGACCTAAAATGGTTCTGTGTTCACCTCTTCTGGGTTTATCAGGATCGTAGTGTACTGGGTGTGATGTCAAGATGGAAGTGTCACTTCAGACATATGGAGTTGATGATCGCGCAGGATACAGAACTAGTACTCTATAAAAGGTTGCAACCGTCGGGACAATATGACTAGGTCAGGATTGCCCGATTCAAAGAGACTAGTTGCTTGATGTCCGATATATGTTTCGTACGGGGCAGACACATTCCAGCCCCAGGCCTAACATGTGATCGTCCGATACTGGATCGATGTACGCAATACTACGGTATACTACACTTGATATAGATCTAATATTCCAATAAGAATATTTCTGGAGAATTGGGTAGGCATGGCGCTTTGCTAGAAGCCAACCTTGTCTTGTGAATCGGTAAAAACGCAGTACGAGGTACGTACGTGTTCGGATTATCCGACGACCGTATTTACTGCCAACATATCCGGAGATCTCTTGGGTCGCTTCCTGAAGATTCACCTATGATTTTGATTCGGACTTAATTAATCTTGGATTAATTGCGGAGAAACTTTATCTTGGATAAAGTGCCTTATTTAGAGAGAGAACGATTAATTTGGATTAATCGATAAAATTATTATATTCAATATAATAATCGAAATTCGATTTCGACGTGAAATTAAAATTAGATTTTAATTCGGGCATACGAGTTAATTTAGAATTAATTCGTTAGCGACGTAAATAATAATTTCGCCAGGCACAATTATTTATTTAAATTTGATTTAATTAACGTCGCGACGTAAGTTCGGTATTTCGGAAATATCGAACCCGAACGCGTCAGTGCACATGGGCCCACTTTCATTTGGAAACGTGTGGGGCCACATGACACATGTCATTATATGCATTATTTAATGGTTAATGCATTGCATGGTGATAGTGTACAATACACTCAATGGTTATGCATGGAGTTTGAGTGTTTGACACTCTAAGCCATTGCATGATTTGTGTCATAAGTTTATTATTAATTTAATAAATATTATGGCATAAATATAAATTGATTTTTGGTAACAAAAATTAATAACACAACACAACCTTTCTCTCTCAAATTGCCGAAAACTGCATGCAGTTTTTGCTCTCCATTTCTTCAATTTTGTTGCAAGATTTGAAGAAGTTGTGCATTGAAAAATCACAACAAAGGCTAGCACCTTCAAGGGATCATAAGAGGTGATAGGGAAACCATCAAAGAGCTTGGAATACACAAGCTTGGAGCTTTCCACCTCTTGTCTTCCTTGGCCGAAAATCATCAACCTTGGAGCTTCCACTTTTGGTTTGATTTTCTTCATCACTAAAACATTGTAAGTATGATTCCGCCATACTTCATATTTTAATATATATTCATTGTTGTATTTCATATGCTTAATCTTTCATTGGGACATATTATAGAAACCAACAGTAGGCTTCGGCCCTGGGACTCATCC
Organism: Zanthoxylum bungeanum; assembly: GCA_019454045.1. Classification (NCBI taxonomy): domain Eukaryota; kingdom Viridiplantae; phylum Streptophyta; class Magnoliopsida; order Sapindales; family Rutaceae; genus Zanthoxylum; species Zanthoxylum bungeanum. The sequence goes on along the minus strand of SKCR01041749.1, from coordinate 2,375 downwards.
CTGAAACTGATGCTGATGTGGGCCTCGATCCTGGAATCATCCCCAAAAACTGATATTGAGTAGATGTGGGCCTCGCTAAAAATCGGTACTGATATGGGCCTTGCTCGCAGACTGATACAGACGTGGGCCTCGCCCGCAGATTGATACTGATGTGGGCCTCGCCCGCATACTGATACTGATGTGGGTTTCGCCCCCAGACTGATACTGATGTGATGCGGGCCTGACCCCAGAGTGTCATACCAAGCAGGACTGATTCTGATAATGATGTGGGCCCCACCCCCAGAGTGCCACCCGGCAAGACTGATACTGATAACGATATGGGCCTCGCCCCCGAACTGTTACTGATATGGGCCTCGCCCCCAAAACTGATTCTGATATGGGCCTAGCCTCATACTGATACTGATATGGGCCTCACCCCATACTGATACTGATGTGGGCCTCGCCCCAAACTGATACCGCTGATGATGTGGGCCTCGCCTCTCAGTGCCATACCCGTTAAGACTGATTCTGATAAAGATGTGGGCCTCGCACCCAGAGTGCCATACCCGACAAGACTGATTCTGATAATGAATGTGGGCTTCGCCCTCAGAGTGCCATACTCGGCAAGACTGATACTGATAAAGACGTGGGCCTCAACCCCCAGGGTGACATACTCGACCAGACTAATAATGATAATGTGGGCTTCGCCCCAGAGTGCCATACCCGGCAAGACTGATGCTGATGCTAATGTGTCATTTCAACATATTAAATTGCCTCTCATGAGATAATCCTGATAGCTAGACATATTTTCATCCTCAACGAATACTTTCGCATCGAAACCTGAGAACCTTGAAAGTACTTGATACACTCAACTCCGATCCCCTGAATAGGTGATCTGAACTAGACTCCTAGTGTGTGTGTGTGCCAAGGCTCTTTCGCAATTTATTCCTTAAGTGAACTAACTCGATGATTTCATTTCGGAGAATCAGATCGGTGGGTCTAACCAAACTGGATGTCTCAATCACACTCTGTGATTAATTCGTCATACTCAACATGATATGGTCTTCTTCTTTTTTTGTTTTTTTTTCTTTCATTTTTTTTCTTTTCTCTTTTCTTTTCTTGACACACCTACCCTTTAAGGTAGCATTTCTCCTCATGGTAGTCCTAATACTCGCCCATGGTAGCTTCACGCTTATCGGTTATAGGCGGTCTATTTTCTTTTTCTTTTCAGAGACTTTCTTTGTTCTCAACCATATCATATATCGTAGCATAAGTAAACCAGGGTGGACATCCAGGCAAACGGTCATTCACTGATCCATCATCCCTTCGACTAGTCATCTTGCCGACTAGACATGCTTCCACCACTAAGATCTTGTGATCAAGTGCTCGCGAGTCTAGCTGAGATCAACTATTCAGAATACCGGATGAGAGCACATCTCGCACTTATCGTTTCTAAGGTTTCTCCCTACAGCAAACAATATCGTCACCGGACATATGCCTAACCATCAAGGACTTCTTTTTTTTTTCACTCACTCACTCCATGGAATTCTTCTTTTCAACCGCTGATAATATGGGCTTCGCCCCCTGGGATCCATTCCTGAAACTAATACTGGTGCGGGCCTCAACCCTGGGATTCTTTCCTGAAACTGATACCGATTATGATTCATTCTTGAGACTGATGTAGGCCTCAACCCCATGATTCATTCCTAAAACTGATGACACTGTACTGTTACTACTTCTGGGTGGCTTGCATTTGCTGCTTTCTCTTTTTCTCCGTTGAAACCTGTGAATACAAAACAAAACAAACACAAAAAGGAATGCAAAATACGTTACGTGTATGCATGCATGCATGAATGAGTTTCCTATCCCGTTGGGTCAGGTCTTCTGCCGGTACTTTTGGTGGTTGCTCGGTCTTTTGACAAGTCTGCCCTATTCCCTAACCAACGGTATCTATGATGGCTTTCAAGACAAAATGGGGTTAACATGGTGCATGTATGCATGAGGTGAATGAGATGCATGCGATACAAGGAATATATCAACTCATTAAAATTTTCACACAAATCGACCCATCAACATTTTAGAAGCTTTTGGGCTAACTGTCATAGGAGTGAACTCGTCCTAGTTTAAATGGCCCAACAAGTTTACATCTCATGGCAAGAATTCCAACAGTATCCAAATGATAATGTTCCTAAACACAAACATATAATGGCCCATTGGCGTTTTAGAAGCTTTTAGCCCAATCATCATAAGATATGTTCTTGTCCCAGATTAAATGGCCCAACAAGCCCATACCTCATGACAAAAGGTCCGAATGGATCCAAATGACCATGTTCCCAAACAAAAGCACAAGTAAATAATTCTTATTAGTTCTACGACTAAGGTTCACATGCGGGTCT
>SKCR01041748.1:0-42072 GCA_019454045.1 Zanthoxylum bungeanum | reverse complement strand
TATACCTATCTTCTTGGCTCCAGTCTTAGCTAATTTTACTTGACCTTCCTATTTTCCATGTGCATGTTATATTTCCTTACTATACTCCTAACTACTAAGAGAACTGTGAGTCACTCTTCTATTTGTTTCTTAAATCTCAACCTTTTGTTCTCGCTATAAACCCTGATTTGATCGCTTTATCCTATCGTCCATACTGGTACTCTTATCACTTCTTAAATGTCTCCAATTTCATAGGTGTATTCTTATACTCTTCTACGAATCTCTACTAACTCGGGCTTATCTGTGGGTTCTACAACATTTGATCTATTTGTGAACTCCTACAAGTTTAGCAAGTCTTTCTCTGAATTTCCTTAAATCTTTAAGCTACCCTGGGTTTTATTCTTTATATCCTCGAAACTTCCTTGATCCTTCTTCTAGGTGGTCTACCTCTCAAGGTCCTTTTATTTCTCGAAGTGGACTCCCATTAGGTTTTCTTACGTTCGCCTATAATCATGCAGACATTAACTACTTACATCTCATTGGTCCTTTTCTTTATGGCTCGATGGAGTCTATTGCTCATGTAGGATGGGTATGGGATAGACTATATCTGGATAGCTTCCTTAACTGATATCTCAAATGAGTGAAGATCTGGGTAGGTCGAAGCCCTATCTATTGAACCTATTGGCTAGGGGGAACTAACTATTGTTTCAGTCGCCACTCATCTTGTTTGCCTATAAGTCTGAGTTTGGAAGATCTAAAGTCTCTCTTTTTCTCTATGGCATTCTGTATCCATTAAAAGGTTCCACGATCGTCCTTGACTTTCTTACTTCCTCTATCTTATAACGATCTTTGATACTCGGGGGATCTTGCTACCTACACGGGATGGTTCAGAAAAATATTGGATTAAGGCGGAGGAATTTTATTGAGGAGAAAGGTATCTCGCTTGAAGGAAATAACCTTTTCTTTAACCTAATCGACTTTTTATTCAGTTTTAGTCTTGCTACACTTCTTCTCTACAAATTCTTGTATTTATCCTTTATTGTCTAATTTCGTGTCTATGATTCTTACTACTCTAGGTTTGGCATTTCCTTATATATTTGCTTGCGTACCTCAATCTCTATTTAGTTCTGATTACTTGGATGTCTGATGAGTGGTAAATCTATCACTATTTCCCACTCATTTAACCTAATATTTTGTATAGTTTCTTGAGTTTTATGAATATTTTGATGTGTTTTGTGTTATTTTGTAGATAAATAAAGTTTCAGGACATTCTGGAGGTGATTTGGGCCAAAACAGTGAAAATTGGACGAAAAGGGTATTTTGGTAATTTCCGCATCGCGATGCCAGGACCTTCAGCGTCGCGACGCCTAACATGCACCGAACAGTGCTAACGTGTGTCGGGTCCACAAATCAGAATCTGAGAAAAGTTTGACTTTGCTAACGTGCGCCGTGCCACGTGTCACCATCACAGTCGATCTGCTAACAAGCGTCGTGCCACGTGTCAGCATCCTACGGTGCCGACAGTCACCATCACCACATATGCCATGTGTCACTCCACGTCATTGCCACATCATCGTCCACATCACCAGGTTGACCGAGTCAAACTGCCACGTCATCATCAGTCAATCACAGCGTGCCACGTGTCGCGAGCCTACGGTGCCGACAGTCCCTTTCCCACCTGTCGCCACATCACCGCCACGTCAGCATCAATCATTGAGTCTCTAATCCTTATCTGACACGTGGCAGATAAGAATCTCATCGACCAATCAGAAGCCGCCACGTGTCACAATAATTGAAGCCCAACCACTCTGTCACGTGTCACCTTATCATCTTATCCAGAATTTACAAACCGACGAACCAGAGCGTGCCACGTCGACAGAAGTCAGCGTAACAACACAAAAGGCCTCAACGTCGCGACGCCAGATGCTTATCCGCGCCTATAAATTCAGCTTGAAATTTCAGTTTTAGTGGCACCACTCTCTCTCATCTCTTTGATGTAAAGAGAGAGTTTCTCTCTCTAGTTTCTTTAAGTTTTTAGTTTTTTTTAGTTTTTTGTTTTGTAAATAATTTTAATTACGTTTTGTTAATATAGTAATTTACTTTTTACAGTTTTTACTATTCACCATGAGGAGGTAACTTCCCCAGCTATGGTGAAAGGTAATTCTTTTACTGTTACTATTTAGATTAAACTCCCTTAAAAATAATATATTCACTATTTAAAATATTGACTTAAAAAGGATACCGCCAGATTGGTCGGTTGGTAATTAATTTTAATCTCGTTTAAACATGACTAATAAAGGATACCGTAAGATTTGTCGGTTGGTAATATTATCACAAGTTTATATATTATTTTGTGGGAGATATCTAAAATAGTAAATAGTAAAAGTAATTCATTTTACCTTAGCATTTTATTTTATTTTATTTTACTTTTCAGCTTTTACTTTATGTCTTTTACTTTTCAGTATTTTTACTTTATGTCTTTTACTTTTAAGTTTTTACTTGCCCTAGTTATGTGTTAGTTATCTGGGGTTGTGATGAATTCTAATATCACCGGTTTATAAGGGGTTATTTTATAGTTTGGGTAATTTAAAGGTTTACTTATTAAGTCTTAAGCTTAATGCTTCTTGTTGTCTAATCACCAATAAGATTGATGTGGTAAATCTAAAATGAACTAGACTTAGGGATTTTAGGTTTCAGCCTTAGACTTAATAGCCCACGATCTTCCTTGAGGATAGATAACCCTTTAATATATTTCCTTACAGGATAGACATATACCTGTCGGGCGGGGTAGCCATAATTGGAACTCAAACTTAATGAATCCAGATAAGTTGGTTGACATAGACATATGGTTCAATTGGGTTAAACTGGGTATTTGCGTCTGACCATTGACATAGGCTTTTGCATAATTTAGTGTTCCAGGTTAGTAAACTGATTTATTACACAAACATAAAATAATCACTTCATCTTTTAAAAGATATTAGAATGATTCACAACCCTAGATCTTTGTGTCTTTTGTTATTTTCATTAGTATTTTCTTTTGTCTTTTTATTTATTTATTTATTTAGCAAATCTACAATCATTCTCTTCTCCCTCAATTAGATATTTATAAATAAATAGTATCAATAATTAATAACAACAGTAGAAATTAAGTCCTCGTGGGATCGATATTTTTATACTACTTGAACGATATGTGCGCTTGCGTTATACGTGTGTGTTTACGCCGGTCAAGTTTTTGGCGCCGTTGCCGGGGACTTATTTTTCTTGAGTTATTAATTTTGAAGCTATCTAATTTTCTTTATCTGTAATTTTTATTTCTTTATTGTATTTTCAGGTGATTAAAAAAAATTGGAACACTACTGGGAGATTGAAAGATCACGAGCTTTACTAGAAGATACACCCCAAATCTGGGAGCAACAGTCCGGTTTTCTGAGGCCTGTTATCCAGCCCAACAATTTTCACTGGATGCCAGAACCAAGCAATACCACATTTGCTTAACAAGTCGCAATGGGGTGATGTGACATATGTAATGGTAACCACCCTAGAGATTATTGCGAATACAACTACCATACAGGGTGGCAGAGCTATCAAGATCCTTCATGGTATGACGAGCCATCACATTTCACAGAACCACATTTTCCATCTTATCCACCATCTACCTATGATCTTCATCAACAACCAGAACCATCAGAGGAAGATCAGTTGCCAAACATGCTCGAAGATATGTTCAAGAAACGAAAAGAAAAGTTGGATACAATGCTTGAAACAAGCCAGAATCAATTTGAAAGTATTCAGAGACAATCAGAATTCATTCAGAGGATAACAGATCAAATGAGACAATTCACAGAAAACCAGAACTACAAACCTCAAGAACCAGTTTCAGATGACACTGATGAAGCCTTCGAGTACCAATCATTTCACAATGACACTTCAACAAAGGAGGAGGCTGAGCAGTATCAACAACCAGAGGTATCAGTTCAAGACCCCGAACCGGAAAAGTCTCAATTTGACTTTTATTATTCAGATTCTGACGAGGATGAAGCTGATCTATTTGTACCAACTACACCAACAACGGAGGATCAAACTTTCAATCCTCAAAATGAAGATCTTGGTAGCATGTTTTACCATGATGTTTGAAAAAGATCTATCTGAACCATCCATTCCAGTCGTATTAGAGGATGGAAACCTAATGTCAGAAACATCTTTGCATCCTCAGGTTGACAATTTTGAAGCATGTATTTCACAGATGACAGATGAAGAGCTGAATACAAAAATTTTACAATACATCTGTGAAGAAAAGGTGGAACAAGAAGCAGAGCAAATGGAGGAGCAAATGTCTGACCTTATGAAGATCCAAAGCATTCAGGAGAAACATCGCTGTATCGGGGAGTACAAATCAAAGATATCGCCCAGAAGCTTGATAGAATGGAACTCCCATTCCAAGTCAAGCACCATACGAGACCTCCTGATTTTTTTTTTTCTTTGCGGGAACCACTGGAGCAACAAGGAGCAAAAAGGTGGCACGAGCACTGAATAGGACAAAATTCTTTTTGCCACTTTACCGTTGGAAGAGACCCTTCAAAAGCAATGCTCACGGGATTGTCTTTAATCGGACATCCAAAATAATATTGAAACCTCCTTGACATATGGATTTCAGTCACGTCTGGCTGAAGACGAAAAATTGAGCGCTAGCAGGGAGGCAACCCATGCAATTTGTTGTAATTTTTGTTTTCATATTTTGTGTATACATGTTGTAGAGTTTTTAATTTTGTGTGTTATTTTTGTAGGGAAAAGCACAAACGAAGCATTTTAAGATAGAATTAATGGTGTTTGGCAATCAAAGATGAGAAACAATTCATTGGCGATGGCTGAGTAAGGAATAAAATCTTGAGACGCATCATAATGAATTTATACTAAGCGAGTGGTGTATTGCGTACACAATTCCGTTGCCTTAATTATTGCTTTGATTCGCTTTTCTGTTGTAATTATCTTTATTTTCGTAGACATGATCCAGACTTTTTGACCTTTCACGATTTCTTTTGTTGTTTAGCTAACAATCGTCCTTTGGAAGATATTAGTGCTATTATTACTCACCCTTTTTCAGGTACTATAAATTCAGCCCGTCATTGCACTTTTGAAGGCATCCTGATTTGAAAAAGAAATACATAAAAAATGGAAGCCACTTCAAGAAGACGAGTTGAAAACATCTGTGTGTTTTGCGGTAGTAGTGTTGGAACTAAACCACAATACGTAGAAGCAGCACAGGAATTGGGTCAAGTCTTAGCTGTAAGGAATATGCACTTGATATATGGCAGAGGCAATCTCGGACTTATGGGAATCGTTTCAAAGGCTGTACAGGGAGGAGGCATTCATGTTTTGGGAATCATTCCAAAACCCTTGGCAGAGGCAAATCTTATTGAACCATCAAATGGAGAGGAACTGATCGTGCCAGGTATGTCTGAACGATTGGTAGAAATGATTAACTATGCTGATGCTTTTATTGCTTTGTCAGGTGGCTTGGGTACATTGGAGGAAATATTTATAGTATTATCTTGGGCGAACCTGAACATACACCAGAAACCAATTTGACTACTCAACGTTGATGGATTTTATGATTTTCTTTGTGTGTTTCTTGATGATGCTCGGAGAAATGGGTTCGTGTCAAAACCTTTAAAAGAACTCATTTTTACTGCCAGAACTGCTCCGGATCTAATAGACCAACTCATAGCCTATGAACCACGAGTTGACCATATCCTTTCAAAGATAAATTGGTCCGAGGACGATCGTGGTAAGAGACGTCGGATTAATCTGGATCTTAACCTTTAATTTCCTGTAGATTTCAGCTAACCATGTACGACCTTCTTAACTCTCCTTTTACTGTTTAAGACATTTGGGACAATGTCTCATTTAGGTTTGGAGGAGGGAATTAGTTGATCAGTACCTTATTTTTAGTTTGTGTGTTATTTTTATTTTTAGTCCAAAATTTTTCGAAAAATACAAAAAAATGGAAAATTTTCAAAAATTACAAAAATATTTTCCATTTTAATTTGACTAAGAAGGTGAAATTGGTAAGAGATAACTAAGTAAGGAGTTTCCACTCCTGAGACGTATCTCAAACCTATTTCGAAACAAGTTAATTTTTGTTTATTTCATTTTGAATTATTTAATTTGTGAATTCTCCTTAAAACGGACTAAAATGGATCTTCATATGTTCAGTTGACAGATATTATCAATATATCTAGTAAAATACGGACATGACCTAAAATTGAAAAGTTTGTAATATTCAGTGCTCTATTTTAATTGGAGGAAGCATCTCAAAAAGCAGTGGAGTAAAAAAAAAAAAAAAAAACATCTGAGATCCGAGTTATCAAGTCTACAAGGGTGTTTTAACACCTACTGCCCTAAAGCCAACTGGTTTGGGAGTCACTGGCCCAAAGCTCGTTACATGGATCGAAGATGCTGCAAAAAATATATATATCTAAAGTCTGAGTAATTAAGTCCGTAGGGGTGTCTTAACACCTGGTGCCCTAAAGCCAACTGGTTTGGGAGTCACCAACCCAACACTCGCTACATAGACGGAAGGTACTGTATATAAATAAAAAATAGAGAAAAATCAAAGAAAAATTCAGAAAAATGAGAAAAATTATTCAATTGCTCCAAAAAGGTGTGAAATCTGATAGAACTTTAGGACAAAAATATTACTCTCTTATCAACTGCACTTATGACTGTTGTGGGCAAAAATGAGTTGTTTAGTATTATGTTGGCTGTGTATATGAAGAATGGTAAAAATAATCGGAGAATTTACTTTTTCAATAATTTAGAATAAAACAAAACAACTAGTAACTTGGAGTAGAAGTTTCACCTGATTAGTCACTAACATCTTTATTCTATTTTCGCTTGTCTTTTTGCTTTTGTGTGCATTAGTTTTACTACTTTTTTACTTTTGTAAAATGTTTGTAGGTATCATTGATGTAAACCCTCACGAGTCTACAACTCGTCCACTAGGGACACCTAGGGGTTTAAAGGCTTGTTGTATAAGCTAAATGCAACCGTGATCCCTACGAAAGTGGCTTAGTTAATTTATTTATGTTATTTTATGTTTTGCTCGAGGACTAGCAAAATGTTAGGTTTGGGGGTGTGATGAGTGGTAAATCTATCACTATTTCTCACTCATTTAACCTAATATTTTGTATAGTTTCTTCAGTTTTGTGAATATTTTGATGTGTTTTGTGTTATTTTGTAGATAAATAAAGTTTCAGGACATTCTGGAGGTGATTTGACCCAAAACAGTGAAAATTGGACGAAAAGGGCATTTTGATAATTTCCGGCGTCGCGACGCCAGGACCTTCAGCATCGCGACACCTAATGTGCTCCGAACAGTGCTAACGTGCGCCGGGTCCACAAATCAGAAGCTGAGAAAAGTTTGACTTTGCTAACGTGCGCCGTGCCACGTGTCACCATCACAGTCGATCTGCTAATACGCGCCGTGCCACGTGTCAGCATACTACGGTACCGACAGTCACCATCGCCACGTGTGCCACGTGTCACACCACGTCATTACCACGTCATCGTCCACATCACCAAGTTGACCGAGTCAAACTGCCTCATTATCATCAGCCAATCACAACGTGCCACGTGTCGCGATCCTACGGTGCCGACAGTCCCTTTCCAACGTGTCACCACATTAGCGCCACGTCACCGCCACGTCAGCACCATGTCAGCATCAATCATTGAGTCTCTAATCATTATCTGACAGGTGGCGGATAAGAATCTCATCGACCAATCAGAAGCCGCCACGTGTCATAATAATTGAAGCCCAACCACTCTGCCACGTGTCACCTTATCATCTTATCCATAATCAGCAAACCGACGACCAGAGTGTGCCACGTCGACAGAAGTCAGCGTAGCGACGCAAAAAGCCTCAGCGTCACGACACCAGATGCCTATCCGCGCCTATAAATTCAGCTCGAAATGTCAGTTTTAGTGGCACCACTCTCTCTCATCTCTTTTATGTAAAGAGAGAGTTTCTCTCTCTAGTTTCTTTTAGTTTTTAGTTTTTTTTTAGTTTTTTTTTTTTAAATATTTTTAATTACGTTTTGTTAATATAGTAATTTACTTTTTTACTTTTTACAGTTTTTACTATTCACCATGGGAGGTAACTTCCCCAGCTAGGGTGAAAGATAATTCTTTTACTGTTACTATTTAGATTAATCTCCCTTAAAAATAATATATTCACTATTTAAAATATTGATTTAAAAAGGATACCGCCAGATTGGTCGGTTGGTAATTCATTTTAATCTGGTTTAAACTTGACTAATAAAGGATACCGCCAGATTGGTCGGTTGGTAATATTATCACAAGTTTATATATTATTTTATGGGAGATATCTAAAATAGTAAATAGTAAAATTAATTCCTTTTACTTTAGCATTTTATTTTATTTTATTTTACTTTTCAACTTTTACTTTATGTCTTTTACTTTTCAGTATTTTTACTTTATGTCTATTACTTTTAAGTTTTTACTAGCCCTAGTTATGTGTTAGTTATCTGGGGTTGTGATGAATTCTAATATCACCTCTTGATAAGGAGTTATTTTATAGTTAGGGTAATTTAAATGTTTACTTATTAAGTCTTAAGCTTAATGCTTCTTGTTGTCTAATCACCAATAAGATTGATGAGATAAATCTAAAATGAACTAGACATAGGGATTTTAGGTTTTAGCCTTAGACTTAATAGCCCACGATAATCCATGAGGATAGATAACCTTTTAATAGATTTCCTTACAGGATAGACATATATCTGTCGGGCGGGGGTAGCCATAATTGGAACTCAAACTTAATGAATCCAGATAAGTTGGTTGACATAGACATATGGTTCAATTGGGTTAAACTGGGTATTTGCGTCTGACCATCGACAGAGGCTTTTGCATAATTTAGTGTGCAGGTTAGTAAACTGATTTATTACACAAACATAAAATAATCACTTCATCTTTTAAAAGATATTAGAATGATTCACAACCCTAGATCTTTGTGTCTTTTGTTATTTTCTTTATTATTTTCTTTGTCTTTTTTATTTATTTATTTATTTAGCAAATCTATAATCAACCAAATCAATCAAGAAATCATTCTCTTCTCCCTCAATTAGATATTTGTAAATAAATAGTATCAATAATTAATAACAACAGTAGAAATTAAGTCCTCGTGGGATCGATATTTTTATACTACTTGAACGATACGTGCGCTTGCATTATACGTGTGTGTTTACGCCGGTCAATGTCTACGTCTTGTCTTTTACTTTTCTTTCTAACTTTTTCTTTCTCTTTATATTTTCTTGAGTGGTTACTTATGGGACTTTATTACCTATATGAAGTACTTGAATATCATTAGTTCGGTTGGAGGAGTGTTCTGAGATGGGAAGGGATCTTGCTTCTAGTCGCTCTATTACTTGTTCCGGCTTTTCTATTCTCCTAGCATATTCCTAGGTATATATCCTCAAAAATCTTCTGTCTTATTCCATCTCCTTACTATTCTTTATCTCTAGCTACGTATACTCTTATGCACCCTTCTGTACTTTCTATAATTTTCCTTTCTCACTTCCATGTTAACTTTTCTTAAAATCCTAATGTATGTTTCCATAGCCTGTTTATTCTTCTGGTACTAGATCAGTATAACTTCAAGAAGATTTCTTATATGGTATCTAGAGTGAAATCTTTCTTACGAGGGATACTATTTGAATGATTTAAGAAGACTTACTAACCTGTCTATGGAGCTTTGAGGACGTACTCGAGGATCGGATAATGGAGATTTGTGAATAGTAAACCCTTTATATAGTGGGGGTGTCTGATATTTGGAAATTTGAAGAAAAGTGTATAAATTTGTTGAAAGTTTGGGAATCTTCCATTTTGACCCGAAATCACTATTCATCTAAATTTTAACTTGCATTTTCTACTGGTTTATGGTCCGAATTTGGGAAAATGTTCAATGCAGAAGTTGTAGGTCTCGATCTCGGCTTTCCGAAGATATAAAACGTTACGCCCCAAATACCATGGGCGGTTTAAATGAAACACGGTACAGTCTCGTCCCGGAATTTCAAGAAATTTACCGATTGTCCCTAAAGTCGTTCCACGAGCATATTTGAGTCCCAAAATAATTTATTTTACATGCCTTCATCTCGTACATAACAGTATTACTATAGGCAGTAGTAAAACCTACTGGTCGTTACACACTATGAAGTTGGAGATAATTAAGAAGTGATAAGAGTACCGGTATGGACAATAGAATAAAAGGGATCAAATCAAGGCTTATAGCAAAGAACAAAAAGTTTAGAGGTAAAGAAACAAATAGAAGAACGGCCCACCATTAGTCTTTGAAGTAGGGAGTATAGTAAGGAAATAGGATATGCAATGGTATGAGAAACGTGAGTATTAACAAGGAAATATAGTATATTTGGGCGGGAAGATAACATAATGAGAAAATAATAGAATAAATAATCAATGATAATTGTGGGACCCTGGAGCCTAGTAAAGAAAAAGAACCAGTAAAGGAGAGCAATTGATAGATTCGACAAATAATGAGATGGTTTGACAACTAGGTCGATGAACCCAAGAATCATGGACAAGAAACTTGAAAATGGAAGGTTCAACACTACAATAAGTGGAGATAAGTGCGGAAACCTTCATAAAAACAAAGAACCCTCCAGAAAGTAAAGATATGAGAAGTACAAAAGATCATGAAGAATGATTCGTAGGAATTTAGTGAACAACTTATAAGGAATCTCATGGTATTGAGAAGAATGAATCTTATGGTATGTGTCACCGAAACTGTTAGGTATTTATGTCTGATTCATAAATATGAGCAATTGTATTATCCATAATATTACTAATTTCAGTCGTAGCACCCTTGTCTTTTATACATTTATTCGATCTAATTGCGATTAAATATCTTATTACGATTAGATCGAAACTGAATCTGATTCAGTGATACATGTATATTAGACAAAGACCCTAAGATTTACAGTATAGTGTGCAGTTACAACGTAGTTTGTAATTGGCATTGGGAAGCGCACTATTAGTGGTATATCCTTAAATAAAGTTCCTGGTCAAGATTTACTAACACGGGTCGGTTAGTAAAATCCGCCGAGACCAGTACATGTCGTATATCGTGACTTGGTCTGATGGTTTATCCCAGTGAACCATGAGTCTCAGGAGACTCGTATAGACATGTAGGTGTTTATTTGATAAGACACCGAACGACTGACTGAAGATTTCCTAATAGATGGTACACCAATGTCAATGGGAATCTTCACGAGTTTAGCGAGCATAGTGGTCCTTTGAGTTGAGATACCACAGTGGGATATATGAGTTATCCACACACTTTGACGGCAGTCACGTCAACTATCTATTCATGATCAGACCTCCGTATGTTCATTGGGTATGGACTGATTCTCATGATATCTAGTGTGTATCAAGATAGGATCTGTCAGTCCTGTGTACAGGGTATAGGCATCCTCACGTGTTTACGATCTAGTAAATCCATGGTCGTGGTATAACTTTGGAAACCATGTCCGAATGTTTTTAGAGATCGTAAATTGAAAGTCGATTGGATTATACCGAACGGATTTGACGTTCTGATCTATATCCCAGGTATAATATGGATGATCTGTCATGGAGGGATTATATGTATGATATGACCTCGACTTTCATAGTTTAGCGAGATTATCCATGGTCGTCATAATTTATGGACACGAAATTGAATTTCGTGACGGATAGACCTAAACTTAGAGAGTCCCATAATATGAAGTGTACTCGTTGAGCACTTAGGCAACTCGATATGAATAATACGGATTAGTCATAATATTTCACCGGATTAAATGAGTTAATTCAGATCGTTTAATCGGTTAAACGATAACACATGCATTAGGGGATTTTGTCCACTAATAATTATTGTGTATTTGTATTTGATACATAATACGATTAGATACACATTAATTATTCATCAAATGAGATTTTGACACATGCCATAAATATATGTATTTTTTATTTATTGTAAATAAAAAATGATATATAAGAAAATTACATTAATTGATTATTTGAATATTTAATTGTTAACTATTTCAATAATTAATTAATCTAACTTTTCCATAATTAGTATTGATTTTGTCCAATTATTATTGGACCATATGGCATAACTTAATTATACTTTGTGTGTATCAATTTGATTGGTTTACATAAAGCAAGTTTAGTATTTAATTTTATTAAATGGTGAAAGGATAAAATTGCCCCTCTTTAGCTTGTCAAAGTCGGTCACTTGGTCTTCAAAAGGGGAAATTGTTTCTTCTTCATTTGAAGCAGCCACCATGGCCGATTGTCTTCCCAAAGAAGCCTCTCTCAAATAGTTTGATGTTTCACAAAGAAAAATAAGGAAAATTCAAGAACAATTCTTTAGGAAATTGGAGAATTAAGGTAATATTCAATATCCCTAAGCTTGAAAGTTTGAATGGATTCTAGGGTTTCTTCCTTTTCTTAGAATTTGGGGCTTTGTGGTTTGGTGGTTGAATTGGAAGAAATTGGTGCATGTGTGAAGTTATTTTGGAAGTAATTAGTGCAATTACTCTCCAATTTAATCAATTATTGTTGGAAAATATTATTGTCATTCTATAGTTGTTGATCCACTCTTAGATAGACTAGAATGGTTCTAGAGTCATTCATTTGTGGTGTGACTCATTTGGTGTTGAGATTAGTCTTGAAAATTTGGATTTAAAGCATGAAAAATGGGCAATTTCGTTTTCTGTACAGATATTTAAATGATTCTGATTTTGTGATGAAATTGTTGTCTTATGAATGTAATGAATGTGTTTTGGGAGTTGGAATAATTGCCGGAAAGTGTTTCGGAGTTGAAATAAGTTAAAATGGTAAAACAAAACGGCGTTATCGGGTGACCTTTGAGCCAACCGGGTGACGGCTGTCCAAACAGTGAGTTCATCACTGTTCAGGCATCCCATGAACTTCCCTAACACTATTGGGGCTGACC
The DNA here is from genome assembly GCA_019454045.1 of Zanthoxylum bungeanum. Lineage (NCBI taxonomy): Eukaryota > Viridiplantae > Streptophyta > Magnoliopsida > Sapindales > Rutaceae > Zanthoxylum > Zanthoxylum bungeanum. Next base: position 29,069 of record SKCR01041748.1, on the reverse strand, counting down.
TGGGCAGTCCCTATAAGTTTCGAGTTGTCGGTTCGGTCAAAAATATGTTTTAAGCCATTTTACGGAAAAACATTTTTCGTAAAGGTTTCACAACGTTTCATATATATTTATGTCGTTATTTGATATCGAATAAATATGTTCAGGTGAAATATGAATAAATTATTCATATTAGATATTGAATAATTTATTCGGTAATTTTGAAAAAGTTTTAAAATTACGATTTCACCCGAACCGCTCTTCTGTTGCTCCCATCGACCAAAACCCCAACATAAACACCGTAACAGAAGGGCCTCAAGACTAGTTCCAACCCTCCCAACCCTCAATCAATACCAGTAACAAAGATAGATCTGAAGCATAACCTTGAGATACTCCATAAGCAAATATAAGTGTAGTGATAGATGAACGAAACATACGACTCTCAAGAACAATAACAAATCAGAATAAAAAGAAAGCAAAAGATAGCCAAAGTAAGAGATTTAAAGAGAAGATATTAGATAAGGTAACAAAGAGAAGAAGTGTCAGTTAAACATACGATAAGAATGTAAGGAAAACGTTAAGAATAATGAAGGACATATGAGAATAAATATCCTTCGAGTAAAAGAACAGACATATGACCCATAGTAGATTCAGTTATAGAACGAAGTAGAAGAGTAAATAAAAACGTTAGTTGATACAAGTATTGAAAGTGAAATTGTCAAGGCGCAACAACAAATAGGAGAGGAAATACTAAGTAAGTATTGACAGAAATGTAGTATGATATAGAACCGAGAAAATAAGTTTATCATAGTAGGGAAATCAATAAAGAGAAGACATTCTAGCATACAATTGAGTATAGAAGACGAGTTTATATAAAAGAATAGTACAGAAAGATCAAGGAGATGAGACCTACATATGTAGTCCAAGAATGAACAAGTGAAGCTATTGAGAGTTAGAAAGGAACTTGTTAAGTTAAAACAGTACCAAAATAAGTTAGTAGTCAAGTGAGAACCGATATTTCAAGAAACCAAGGTCCGAGGAAATGATAGGTGCATAAAGAAAGAAGATTTTCCCCAAGTAAAAAGGCAGAAACATAGACCAAGAAAGTTCTTATTAGATAGTAGAATGAAGTGAATGATGAAAAGAGTAATAAGAAATGTTTAGAGAGTGGAACTGTTAAGGTGCAACAGCGGTATGAAAGAGTACATAATAAGAAAAAGGTTACAGTAAGTAATAACAAGGAAAATTATGGTTAAACAATCATATAAGGTACCCAGCCCTAGTCTAGGATGACCAAACCACTACAAATTTGGGATGGTTTTAGTTGCGGATATAAGTAGTTTAGTAGATTAGTATAATAGTACAAAAACGAAGAAATAAGTTAGTGCGAAGCTGAGATAGTCATAGAAAATGAATCCTCGAGCAACAGAATATTGGCAAGAATGTGAGTAACGACCTTGAAAGCAAAGTACGAAAGAATATAAGTATTAACCATAACCAAATCCAAAGGAACCACTAGGAAATATCAGTAAGTTAGAAAACCCCAAAACCCCTTAGGAATCAGAAATTTTGGAACTTGAAGTAGAGAAGCTTATAGACTGCTGAAGGTTGTAAAGGATGTATAGAGAGTTAATATTAAAGTGATGAGAAAGAATAATAAGATCAAGTTGGACAAATGGAACAAAGGAATACTAAGTACAGGTAGAGTCTTTAGTAAGATTCAAGGTATCAGCCACTAAGAATCTGATCAAATTAAGAAATTGTGGGGCATAAGTAAAGACCTATAAGAAGAGATCTTGGAAATAAGATATATTGAGTACAACTAAAGGTCCAGAAAAGAAATAGTCATGGATACTCGGTAGAAGTTTTACAAAGAGAAAAGAGGAAAAATCAAGTAGCTACGTAGAGGTTAGAGACAAGAAGATAAGTATAGTATAATCTCTAGATATTCTCAAAACTAGGAAGACCGCGAGTTAGACACCAGAAAGGATTCGAGGACGAATCCTATTTAAGTGGGGGAGAATTTATAACGACCGATAGTTTTTACTATTGCCTACAGTGATACTATTACGTACGGGACGAAGGCATATAAAATAAATTATGTTGGGACTCAAATATGCTCATGGAACGACTTTGGGGACAATCGGTAAATTTCTCGAAGTCTCAGGACAAGACTGTACCGTGTTTCCTTTGACCGCCGATGGTATTTGGGGCGTAACATTTTCATACGATCTCCGATTTTATGAATTGTATATCAACGGAAAGCTGAGATCGAGACCTACAACTTCTGTGTTGAACAATTTCCCAAATTCGGATCAGAAGCTGGTCAAAAATACGACTCAACATTTGGATGAATAGTGATTTTGGGGTTAAAAATAGAAATCACAAATTTTCTAGACTTTTCTACATTTTTCTCCATATTTCCAAATATCATACAACCCCTCCCTATACAAGGAGTTCATTATTCACTCATCACAAAAAAAATGGAAACAAAGAGAAAGAAAAAACTGTGAGAAAGAGAGAAGAATAAGAGATAAAGAAGAAAGAAATGAAGAAGAAGAAGAAGAAAGAAAGGAAAAAGAAGGAAAAAAAGAAGGATAAAGAAGTAAGAAACAAAGAATGAAGGAGCTTGGAAACCATGGAGATTTGGGAAATTAAGAGGAAGAGGTAAGAAACCCAAAACCCAAATTTCACTTAAATAATATGTTTGATGATTTGATGCTTGTGTTATATTGTGAACATGGATATGATGATGATTTTATATATATTTTTTTGAAACAATGGGAATATTGATAAACCCAATTTGTTGAGTTTGGGTATGATTTGGTAAAAGTGCATAAAAAGGATTAAAAATTGATTATTGGTGTAATGGAATATTGATGTATGTTATATGGAGTGTAAAATGATGTATTGTCTATTGGTTTGTAGTATGGAAGCATTGATATGGAGTGGAGTTGGATGTTTTGAGATTTGGATGAACTTGGAAGAAGAAAATGGAATCCTGGAAACCCAAGTCGCGTCGCGACGCAAGAGGAAAATGGTGATTGGAATTTGGGCGTTGCATGTCGCGACGCAAGACACAGAATCTCCCCAAAATCAGTTTTAAACCCATAGTTCCATACTAGCGTGTAAGCGACCACCCTTAGGGTCTCGTATCAGTTTGATTACATATCTTATATTAAAATTATAATCGTCATAAGCCTCGTGTATATATATTTATGGATATATCTTTAAGCGTTGAAAAGTATCGAAGACTATTCTACTAAGTTGATGCTAATTAAGTTCCCAATAATATATTGTCCACAGGAACCGCAATCTCCTTTGACGAGGGCTCCAGTATCAGCCAGATCCCAAAACAGTGAGTGGACACTCTTTCTTTAAATTGATTTTTGTTTTATTATTTTGATAACAGACTTACTTTTACGCTTTAGGGCGTTAGTTGATTTTCATTATAGTTATTTTATGAAAGATTATGCTCTATGATATGTTTGAGAAAAGAAATGTTTTCAGAATTTGATTTTATGATTTTCAGGGCATGAGAGAAAAACTCACCCCAGTACGTAACTTGAGACGGCTTGGAATTAACGGACAGAGACATATGCACATGTAGAGGACTAGAGGGACGGCGATACGTAACGCCCATAGATCCTAGTTTCAAAGCCAGGATGACGGCATAGGTTCGTGTACCTGGACTCTAGTTCAGAGCTTGGGTGGTAGCATAGATCCGCACCCCATGTTCTAGTTTATGGCTTGGGGGACGGCGATACGTAATGCCCCAAGACCACCATTTTCAGAGACAGTAGTGTCATGGTTTGGGGGACGGAGATACGTAACGTCCCAAAGTCATGGATTTGCACTGCTGGCTATAATTAGGCGTATAGGGGGACATCGATATGTAATGCCCTCATACATCAAAGTTTTTCAGATGCAGAGCAGCTCACAGTTTTCAGATTTTTAGTACACAATATTCAGAAATCAGATTTTAGAAAATAGTTTTCAGAAACCAGAGTTTCAAAAGCAGTTTTCAGAAAGATAAGTTTTATTAAAGAGATTTCAGATGGAGGTTTCAGAAAAGAGATTTCATATGAAGTTATTTTTCTAAAACTTTAGTTTTAAAGACCGAATGATTTGATTTGAGTTTTTCAGTTTTCTTGTCCACTCACATAGATCGAATAACGATCTAACCCTCACTCTAGTCTTTATGTTTTGCAGGATTCTCGTTGGACGAGCTCATGAGGACGGATACTGATGCATTCATTAAGGATGGAGTCCACCAGTATGAGTCAGAGACATAGTGACAGTCCAGTTATAGTTTTGTATGAGTCTTTCGATAAGTCATGGTCGTATGTATTCATTGTAAAACAGTTAATATTAAATACAGTAATTAATATTGAGTTTGTTTTCTCTGTTCTTGAGTTGGGCTACGGTCCCACACAAAGTATAGTCATATAAAGAAAAATATATTTGTTTCTATTATGGTTAAATAGTCATAGGCTTATGGGGTTAGTACTGCTATCCTCTGCCGGTAACATCTCCCAGATCAGGGATGTTACAAGAGCGCCAATTCGAATCATATTTATGTCTAATTCATGAATACGAGCATTATTTTTTCCATAATATATATATATATATATATATATATATATTATATATATATATATATATATTCAATCTAATTCATTAGATTGAAACTAAATCATATTTAGTGACATATATATACTAGACAAAGACTCGATAATATATAATGTAGTGCGCAATTACAACATAGCTTGTAATTGACATTAAAAAGCATCACTACTATAAATATATTATCAAATTAAGTTCATGGTCAAGATTTACTAACACGGGTCGGTTAGTAAAATCTGATGAGACTAGTACATGTCGTATATCGGACTTGGTCCGATGGTTTATCCCAATGAACCATGGGTCTCAGGAGACTCGCATAGATGTGTAGGTGTTTATTTGATAAACACTGAACGACTCACCGAAGATTTCCTAATAGATGGTACACCAACGTCAATAGATATCTTCTCGGGTTGAGTAGCACAGTGATTCATTGACTTGAGATACCACTGTGGATATATGATTTATCCTCCACACTTAGATGGCAGTCATGTCACCGATCTATTAAGATCAGACCTCCGTATGTTTGTTGGGTGTGGACTCATGCTCATGATATCATGTGTGTATCAAGATAGGATCTGTCAGTCCTGTGTACATGGCATATGTATTCATTATATGATTAGCGATCTGTTATATCCATAGCTGTGGTATACTTCAGAAGTAAGTTCCGAGTATTATTTAGAATATTGCTAATAGATACGTCGATAGGATTGTACCTATAAATATTTCACGTTTATATTTATATCTCTGGGATAATCCAGATACCTGTGACAGAGGGATTATAAGTATGTAATGATCTCGACCTGTATGATTCAATGAGTGTATCTGTGGTCGTCATAATTTACGAGTGGGTAAATTGTAGACACGAAATTCGATTTAGTGATGAATATACGTAAATCTAGAGAGTCTCATTAATGAAATATACTTGGGGAGCACTATGGCAACATTTATTAATAATGAAGATTATTTATAAATCGTTTAACTGTTAAACGATTTATACATGCAAAATGACCTAATCGTCATTTCCTAATTAATATGTATTTGTATTTAATATTTGATATTATTAAATATACATTAATTAATTGTCAAATTATGATATTTGACATATATCATTAATATATGTATTTGAGATATTTAAAAAAATTTGTATTTAATTATTTAATTGTTAAATAATTGAATTAATTGAAACAAAAATATCTTTAGCCATAAGTAATGTTAGGAACGGGCACCATTTCATTGCTGACACTTGTTCATTTACTTTAAGGTAATAGTTACCAAATCAATCAAGTAACTTATGAAATGAAATTAAAAAATAAAAATTATTTTTTATTTTCTTTGCCTTTCACGACAAACAAAGGAAAATAGATAAGGAATTTTGTTTCATTTTTTTCTAAAAAAAAAAACAACACAAGTTACCAAATAAAATTACAAGTAAAGTTTGAGAGAACAAGCTTGAAGAACAATGGAAAAGGCTTAAGGAAAATTTGATTTTGTAAGTATTTTCCAATTTTCTTCAACTAGAAAAATGTTTCCATGTTCCTAGGCTTCAACATGTGTTGTTAGAATTTTCTCTACTCTTTAAGTATGTAATTAAATTGGTTTGAGACTTGTTGGAAAGATGTTTGCATGTTTATTAATAAAGTATGCTTATAATTGGTTATTAAGCATTCTTTTGATTAATTAGTAATCAAGTTGACATTCTAGAGTTTTAAGGCCACTCATTTATGACCTAGAATTGTTCATGGGTTATTTCAAGTGGTGAGACTTGTTTGGTGTGTTAAAGAATTGCTTAAAGTATTGAATTTATTCAATTTAGTGTTGTTGATGGTGTTTTCAGGCATTAAGATATTTAAAGCAGCACGACGAGGACAGAAGGGTAATTCCCACCATTTGGAGAAATCGTTAAGGCCGACCCGACCACCTTAAGGGTCCAAGCACCTTACGGTTTCAAACCGACCACAACAGAAATAGACCGAGCACTTTATGACCGGCAACCGATCACTTGGGTTCAGATAGCCGGGCACTATCAGGTCGACAACAGCATTCTCAGCATAAAGGACTATCATGACCGACCACATGAAAACCGATCAGATGGCGAGATATGCTCAAGATGATGACACCATATTCTTGTGGATAAGATGAAACGAATTATCCTACTTTCACAAGGAAATGAAGTCAGAATCCAAAAAGGAATAAGAAAAAGGGAAGGCAACGTTGGATTAGAAGTCCTTACAGGAGGAGAAGACTGAACTCAACTAGGTATTCTTATACAAATAGGAGTCTGATTTCTGTACTATTATAAATAGGAGAGCAGAGTATGTGTAAGGAAGATCAGAATCATCAAGCTCCGACTTGTAAAACACAAAAAAAAAGATCTGAGAAGCGTGTTTAAGTAATAAAAGTGTCATCCTGTTTTTGTCCGTGGACGTAGGTCGGATCCAAATCCACCGAACCACGTTAAATCTCTTTGTTGATTGGCGTGTTTATCTGTCTTTTGCTAAGTTTGCTTTTGGTCCCCCATAACCAAACAAATTCACTATTGAAGGAGCATTACCTCGGAGGTGATATTCTCATATTACCCTGAGACCAAAATCAGCCGTCAACAAGTGTAAATTGATCAATTAGAGTAATTTATGAAATTAGGATTCTTAACCTATTCCAATTTTCGGGCTTTTCATATATGTGATATATTTTGGTATGTATATGATGCATATCAAATTTGGGATTGATTGTATTTAATCTTGACTTGTTTTGAACAAGATTGGATTAAATTGTAAAATTTAGAAACCTTTGGGGCTTCTCGGTAATTTTTGAATTTAGTGGGGATTTTGTTGTAATTTATATTTTGATGTGTTGGACATGTTGAAAAATATTTTAGAATTGATTTGGAATCATCCAAAATTATATTTGACAATTTGATGACTAAAATAAACAAAATGTAAAGTTTAGGGGTCAAACGGTAATTTTCAAGAGATATGATTTCTTTGGTAAAATTTTAGTTTTTTAAGTATTTAGTAATTAAATTTGATATTTAATCTAATATATACTTTTTACATGCATTTATTTATTTAATTTGATTAAATAAAGTGAAATACATCTTTTAGAAAAATTACAGTTAAATAAGATTTTATAAAGTGACTAGTATTCGGAATACTTGTTTCTTCGTCCGCCTTGTCAATATGGATGTAAATGTTTTCATGATGCTATAGCTGTAACGTGCCAAAGCTGTGCAGTTATGGTTGAAGGTAGTTCTTTTGCGCCAATAGAACTTATATGATAAGAGACAAATTCAAGTGAAAGTGGAAATAATGAACGTGCCAAAACTGTCAGGACTACATCGGTAGCTTGAGTTTGTCATTGACAAGTGAAGCCTTGATACGCCTCCTGTGAAAGTGCTGAAGCTGTCACAACGAGAAACGGTCAAGACAAAATTAGGAGTCACAACGAGTGTGATTGACAATTAGTTATCTACCCGTGAATATACGTAGACAAGAACATGCCAAAGTTGTGAGTCGAAATATATTTATGGGGTCCACTTCCCATTATGGAATTTGATTTAATTATTGAATTCTCATTTTCCATTGGGGATTACGGTATTACGTAAAGTAGTGGGAGACACTGCTGGGTTAAAAATCCATAACTAATGCAGTGTGTAATATTATGAAAATTGTCGCTTATGTATTTTCCTTATTCTATTTTCTAGATAGACTTAAACTTTTATCCACTGCATGTATACTTTATGTGTTTTCTGACTTCAATTATGTTTGTAGAATTCTAGAATATGTTCTAGATTATAATAGACTATGATATAATCATTCTAGACGAAATAGTTTCTTATGCAGTAAAGATTGATTGAATTGGTTCATATCTCGAGATTCTTCACTGGCATTAAGAAAATCCTATTAGGTATTTGTTTATATAATAATGACGTTTCTTGACTTTAGTGACATTCAGAGGTCACGTGTCATACACTTTTTTAAATAATTATTTGCAAATGTTGTAAATAGTTGAAGGTAAATAATAAAGCTAAAGAAAGAAGATGTGTATAGTTATGTATAGAAAATATCAATTTTCACAATACGACAACTATAGATATTTGATATCAGATCTCCCGTCTAGTTATTTAAAATATTATTGAATGATTGTTTCGATATTTAATATTAGAACTTGAGACTATTGGATAGTTACTCATTTGTTACATATTTTAAAACTACTAGTAATGTCATTGATGAATAGATAAACATTAAGAAAAATATTTAGTTAAGTAAATAACTTATAACATTGTTTTATGAGATTTTATCACTGAACCATTAGATTTTTATTCCATATGGTAAAAAATGGTAAGATACAAGATCACACCATATATCTTTCTCTATTTAATAAATATTGTATTCGGGAAGGTGATTAAATCTCATTTAACTAATCATTGTCATTGGACCGTAAAATTTATTAAACTGATACATTGGATGTATGTACTTTAATGAATTATAAATTACTTAAGGTAGTTTTCTATACTTCGTAACTTACGTGTTCCTGATGAAACGCGGATAGAATATTTTGATTGGTTCAAAGATATTCGATCTGAAATTTTGAAAACTGTATCTTTAAAATTCATCGTGAGTCTTTGAATTGTTCAAAGATATTTGATATGATCAAACATATGAATTTAAGGCAATTAGTTCTAAGGTTATTGAATGAATATGATTCTTACTCAACATAATTCTTCTACGATTCCATCTTGAAAGTGAGAATAGTTATACATAGCAATCTATTGTAGATTCTGAGGAAACTTGTCTCTAGTCGCACTGATTGAACAATTTAAGATCTGTTGGTTAATGATGATATTAAATTGTGTATTTTAGCTAAAGAATACAAAGTGGCATTTCTGAATGGTTTCTTCAGATAAGAGATCCATTGTGATTTCTTAGTTTGAAGAATTTGTTTTGAAATGGCCATTGAGTTTGTATTATGCTAAGATTACAATTTAGTATATTAGCTTAAAGAGCCTATTGTAGACTCAGATAAGCTTTCTGGAAATTTATGTTTTTTAATTTTGATATCAGTCAGATTGTCTGATTTCATCAAAGCATAGAGAATACATATAAGATATAAAGGTTAATGGGAGGGTACAAATTTCGTTCTAGTGTTTTACATCATAGTTTTATATATGATATAAAACTAATAGACTTGAGAGATGCTCCCATTAGTCGTACATTTGATATGATCTAATAAAGGACACAGTGAGACTATCTGTGTGACAGTTAGAATAACTGTTTGACAGTTAGTGTGTCTATAATATATAATATTTATCTTTCGTAAATGATGATTCATTTGCCGAAAGAGAAATTGAATAGAATGTCTAGTCAATATTATGCATCATAGGATGATGGCATAACAAATACTATATTTAGTGCGATTATAGGTATCAATTTAATCGTAATTGTTACGAGTTATTTTGATACCCTGTAGACCATAAGATGGGTCTTGATACATGTTCTTTATTATATTTGAGATATTAAGAACAAGTTTCTTATTAATGGAGAATAAAGTTCGCAACCATTAGGATCAGATTAGTTTTGAGTTTGCAGCTCGATCAAATAGGGTGAGGGCAAAAAAAATTCAAGATCGATTCCAGTATCTAACACGCTTCCACCACATGGAAAATCGATTTTCTACACTGACTACCCTCAGCCATAGCTAATTCAAACAAACTTCACTCTAGGTTCATGGCTACATCTTCACTTGTAACACCATCAACTAATTCACACATCATTTATTACCAAACTCTTGCTCAAAATATCACTAATATAAGATTTATCCTTCAACACACCAATAGGCCAACATGATCTTAACCAACTAAACACAATCTAACGTCATCCTCTTAATCACCATATATGAACAAGAGTTTTAGCATCACCCTATGAAATATTTATTTCATACTTGTAATCACACAACTGTAAGCCAAGTAGTGTCATTAAACAATAAATAACATGCAAATAAAACAGATCAAACCAGAAAATAGATCTAACATGCATAAACCCTAAAAATAGAAAACTGTAGAAAACCTGGAAAATGAAATGACGAATCCAAGTCGAAATTTCTCTGTCCTTAAGAACTTATTAGCCTCCGTCACATGTGCTTCACAGATTCGAATTGGCCAATGTTCTCACAGGATAACTTGGATGTTTCTTATTCAATGAGCACTCCTTAACAAGTGTATGAACTATGAATTGGTGGAACTCTCTCTCTAAAAAAAAGAAAAGAAAATGATTCTCAAAATCGGATTTATTGTTATATCTCTTGTTATGGATATGATGCCTCTTTTATAAGGCATGGAAGGGTGCCAAAAGGGCACCCCTTGGGGTGAGATGCAACCCTCCTAAGGATTGCAACATTCCCTTGCACCCCTAGTGTCAAAAAGACATATACACCCATCCCTTAATAAATATTACAAGAATTTACAACAATCCACCACAATTATTCTAATATTCATGTAGACACTTGAGAGAGTTACCATGAACTAGAGCTGCATCGAAATAGGTGGCTTTCGCCTTGAACCTTTTCTAGTGAATGACAATCAGATTTACTTGGCAAACCAGTTACCCATAGTCTTTAACTGTTCTGCCGTTGATGTAAACCAAGACAATTGCCAACACACAACTTTAATTCGACCATTTTCCCGTTCTACGGTTTTGTCCATTTTGGCCTTGAACGACGGTCCTGGCTTCATCAATTACTTTAAGGTAACCCGCCTTTAAAAGTTCCTATGGAAGCGACCTCACTTCTTACTTGAAACAGGTGATCTACTATCAAGAGGTAATCTGCCTTTACCCCCATTAGGACTCATCTCCTAATATAGTGATCATTAAAAGCCTTAGCTTATCCTAACCAATGACAGAAAGCACTCAGCGTCATTATCGGAATGGGAAAGAGTACAAAACTCTTCAGTGCTTGTTTTAAATTGCACAAAGTTTCAGTTGTTCCTTTTGAACATAGATCTTGGGATCTCTAGTTAGCTAGGTTGGGTTTCCACAGTGACAATTCTTAATTTATAGGCTTCAAGCCCATTCCCCTCGATGACTTCTCAACTTTCTCTCGAGGTAAACCTTTAGTTAGTGGATCCGCTAGGTTTTCCTTCGACTTAACATAATCGATCGTTATTATACCACTTGAGAGCAGTTGACGTATGGTATTATGTCTCCGACGTATGTGTCGAGACTTACCATTATACATTGTATTTTGGGCTCTCCCAATAGCTGTTTGGCTATCACAATGTATGCTAATCGCTGGCACCGGTTTGGGTCAACTAGGAATATCCTTCAGGATGTTTCTAAGCCATTCTGCTTCTTCCGCTGTTTTGTCTAACGTTATGAACTCTGATTCCATAGTAGACCAGGCAATACATGTTTGCCTCGAGGATTTCCATGACACAGCTGCATTACCAAGTGTGAAAACAAATCCACTTGTAGATTTGGAATCCACCGTATCAGATATCCAGTTAGCATCACTGTATCCCTCTAGTACAACAGGATATCTCTCGTAATGTAGCCCATATTTTGAAGTGTCTCTCAGATACCTCAAAACTCTTACTATGGCTTTCCAATGGTTATGTCCTGGATTGCTCGTATATCTGCTAAGCCGGTTCACAGATTGAGCGATATCAGACCGTGTGCATTTCGTGAGATACATCAGACATCCGATGATTCTCGAATACTCTAATTGCGATACGCTTGAACCAGTATTCTTTGATAGATGAAGAGTTAGGTCTACAGGGATTATAGCCACATTTAGATCCCATTTGATATATTTATCAAGTATTTTCTCAATATAATGAGTCTGAGATAATATATATACGTCTGATGTCCTAGAAATCTTAATTCCTATGATCACATCAGCTATTCCCATATCTTTCATATCAAATCTGCTGGATAACACGTTTTTGGTAGACTGAATCATTTCACGATTACTACCAATTATCAGCATATTGTCTACATAGAGACATACAATGACATATCATTTTAGAGTTGATTTGGTGTACACACACTTATCATACTCATTGGTTTTAAACCCACTTGACAATATTTCTTTGTCAAATTTCTCATGTCATTGTTTAGGTGCTTGTTTTAATCCGTACAAGGATTTTACAAGTTTGCACAGCTTCTGTTCTTGTCCAGGAACACTAAATCCTTCTGGTTGTTCCATGTAAATCTCTTCATCCAATTCACCAGTCAAGAAAGCTGTCTTTACACCCATTTGATGTATTTCAAGACCAAATATAGCTGCTATAACTATGAGCATTCTTATTGATGTGATACGAGTCACTGGTGAATAGGTGTCAAAGTAATCAAGGCCTTCATTTTATCTATAACCTTTTATGACAAGTCTTGCCTTGTACTTATCGATTGATCCATCTGTTTTCATCTTCCTTTTGAATATCCATTTGTAGCCCAGCGGCTTACAACCTGGTGGAAGATCAACCAACTCCCAAGTATGGTTCTGTAGGATTGAATCAATCTCACTGTTAATAGCCTCTTTCCAAAGAGGTGTCTCCGGAGAAGACATAGTTTCTTTATAGCTTTGAGGCTCATTTTCTAACAAGTAAGTCAGAAAATCGGGACCAAACTACTTAGACGTTCTAGCTCTTTTGCTACGTCTAGGCTCGATTGTCTCAGCATTTACACGTTGATCTGACTCTTGGTTAACCTGATCACTGTCCTTGACAATATCAACTGTTCTTTTGAGAGACTCTGTTTTTTGTCTTTCCTTAGAAGGAAACGTCTCTTCAAAAAATATCGCATTCCTTGACTCAATTATCATATTCGGATTGATGTCAGGAATCTCAGACTTGTGTACCAAGAATCGATACGCACTACTGTTGCGAGCATATACAATGAATAGACAGTCAACAGTTTTGGGTCTTATTCTAACCTTATTAAGTTTAGGAACCATTACTTTGGCAAGACACCCCCACACTCTTAGGTATTTGTAGGAAGGTATGAAATATTTCCACAACTCATATGGTATCTTGTCCAATCTCATGTGAGGAATTTTGTTCAAAACTTAGTTTGTGGAAAGCAAGGCTTCCCCCCACAAGTTCTGGGGTAAACCAGAAATTTTCAATATAGTTTGTTCAAAACTTAGTGAGGCTTCCCCCATAAATTGTCAATCTCATGTGAGGAATTTTGTTCAAAACTTAGTTTGTTCAAAACTATGTCGTTATGCCCTCACAACGCGCACAAGTGTAATACTAGTTTTTACGCATTATCGATGTCCATTCTCGATAATAATTTGACTAGGGATATTTAATGATTAAACCTTCGTGGATTGATACTGTCTCATATCATCTCAATCCATGAACTAATCATATGGACCTCCTATCATTTATACATCTTGGTGATCTAATCACAAATGATAAGAGAGCAATTTCCTTTGTCACATAGTTAATTTGTACAACAACACCATGATCTGTACAAACAGTGACGCTATTGGTAATAACTGTCCAAAAATCTCCCACTTGGCCTATAGCCAGTCACTCGAGTGTCCTACACCCGAACTATGTACGGTTCGCTCAAATTACTGAGAAAAGACTTTCGTCAGCGGATTTGCATGATTATCATTTGATGCGATTTATACGATCATCACATCGCCATGATATATGATCCGAACGGATCAGATGAATAATCGAAGTATATATATGGATCATTGATGAGTCCATTAATTCTTTAGCCTGTGCTGAAGCCTAGCTCAGCTGCTAACAGAACTATATCTAATCTAATTAGATTATTATCGATCCAAAAGTCTTCTATTGCTGCCTCAGCTGCAGTAATAATCCACTTTTGTTGTTTATCCGGTAACAGTATCTTGCTTGGAAGATTTCCAGCTCATTGTTCCATTATTCAAACTGTATAGTACCGTTGTTACGACTTATAGTCATTTTATCGGTTAGGAAACTTGCAACAGTGAACCCAGTCACTTCAAGTTCTCATTCTCCATAGTATAAGACAGCATCCTTAGTTCTCTAAGATACTGAAGGATGTTCTTAACATCAATCCAGTGACTATCACTTGGATTAGCCTGATTGTGACCCCATATGCTCAAAGCATATGAGACACCGGGTCACGTACATTTATCAATGTACGAGTTCTCGGAGAGTATCAACAACTTTAAATATATCCCAGTAGATCTTTATTCCATGAATAATGGTTGTTTATCCCAAGCATTCTACGGAGAATTTTCTCGAAAGCCAAGCTTTCACCTATTGTAATATGGGAATATCATTTCCAAGAAATGATATATCATCAATTATAGGACAGTCACTGTCAGTGCGCTCCCACTTACCTCCTTATATACACAAGAATAATTTTTGTTTCTGAATTAAATCATACACCATTATGATTACATCAAAACGATAATTCCAAGAACTCAATGCTTGCTTCAATCCATACATGAATCGAATAACTTGCAAATCTTGTTTGCTAGTTTTGGTACGACAAAACCGTCAGGATGTTATAAACATCCTCCAAAAGGTTTCCGGTAAGGAAAGCGGTTTTGGCATTTCGCTGCCACATTTCATGAATGAAACATGCAGCATTTGCAAGCATTATCCAAATGGATTTACCGTGGCAACAGGTAAAAGGTTTCTTCGTAATTGACACAATTTTGATAACAATACATTTTCGCTACAAGCCTGGCTTTGTACGTTGTTATGTTGCCTTCCATGTATGTCTTCCTTGAAGACTTATATAGTACCAATAGGCACAATGCCTTCCGGTACATCAACTAGTGTCTAAACATAGTTGGTATACATGGAATCCATTTTGCCATAATAGGGAGTCGATACCTTGTATCACTACCTCATACGTAGTCAGTTCGTATTCCTCAATAAGATTGACATCTTTATGAGGTGAGATCAGAAACCCATACCCCATGTTGTTTTCTGACTCTCTCCGACTTACATGGTTCTTGTGTATTCGAAGATTACTGTATAGTTTCATCATTGATGAACAATTTGTGTTTAATTAAGGAATCGGTGCCTGGAATAGTATTACTCTGATTATCATCGAGTTTTACTTTCCTCCCACTTACCACTGCATATAGGTATTCCTCTTAGGAAAACGGCATGGTGAGCAACAATTACATTTTTCTCTTGTGAGTTGTATAAGTACTATACTTTGGTTTCCCTAGGATAACCCACAACTTGGCACTTATCCGATTTGGGTTTTAGTTTGGTATCATCCAAACATATGCTTAGCATTCCCAAATCTTCAGGAATGAGAAACTCAGTTTCTTTCCTGTTCATATCTAATATGAAATTTCTCAAACAGATTTTAATGGAACCTTATTCAAAATAAGTTCTGCATTGTTCCTGCGTATCCGTTGAAGGAAATGGTAGCTCAGAGCGACTCATGATTAACCTTATCATGTCCAATAAAATTCGGTCTCTCCGTTTGGACACACCGTCAAACTGACGTGTTCCAGGAGGAGTCCTTATTGAAAGAATACTATACTCTTTCAAGTATATGAGAAACTTATTGCTTAAGTATTTTCATCATGGTCTAATGGTGATGGTTTAATACTTTTACCGATCTGTTTGTCTACTTCGTGTCGAAACTATAAATGTTTCCGATTTGTGCTTCAAAAGAAACACATAACCATAAAGCGATGCCACATCCGTAAAGTCACAAAACATTCATATCCACCTCTAGCCTAGCTAGATATGGGCCCACTTACTTCACTATGAATAAGGGCTAACAGATCGGTGGCATTTGAACTTTTACCAAGTAAATAGTGTTTTAGACACTTTGCTTATAAACTAGATTCGTAGACATTATTTGAATGGAATCAATCTGTCCTAGTACCCACTCTTCGAAAGTGTGGATATACGAGTCTTGTATAATTGTGTCCCAGACAACAATGCCATATTTAAGTTTTATCTGATCAAATCAGTTTGAGCTATTATTTGTCATGTCATATGTTTTAGATTTATTTATATTCAAAATATAAATTCTGTTATTCACATCTAATGTGTTTATCTCAATATTATCTTTATATAATAAAACACTTTAGTGTTCTAGAATATAAAGGTACACTCGCAATGGGTTAAACCTTGATATAGAGATAATGTATCTAGTCAAACTAGTTACATTGTGACAGTTTCCTAATTTAAGTACACACCCGAAGGGTAGTTCCTAAACTTAGGTTTCGACTGTTAAAACAGTGACTTTCGTCCCATTTTCGATTCGCAGATTAATCTCAACTGAAGTCAGTATCCTGCTCATAGCAGATTCTGCACATTAATACATATTTATGTACCACATCCAGTATCTAAAATCCAATTTTAATACTAGCAGTGAACATGTTTATAACAAACATATTTGAAGTCGGAGCCTTGCACCGTCTTCACTTCCTTCATGTCTGCCTTGTCCAAACGGCAGTCACGCTTCCGCGATCCTGTTTGCCAGAATTTAGGCAAACATTTTGGGATATGTCCTTTATCTTCCCAGAAGATTATAATGATTTTTCCTTTGCCCTTTTCACATTCCAGAAGCCTTTGGCCAAGCCTTGGCCTTCTAGAATATCGAAGTAAGATGCGCGCCTTGCGCTTCTTGCCATATTGCAAACCTTGGCTATATCTCCTTGAGAATAGCCATTAACTCTCCAAGAGTTTACTATTACAATTTAGTACTTCTAAGATCTAAGAATAGATCTATGAAGATCCTTCAATTTCATTATCATACTTTAAGGATCTAATCCTTAGTTCTGATTAAGAAATTAAGGAGTTTATTTGGCAAGCTTAATGGATTAACCACTAAAGTTATCATCGCATGAATCTTCCAAAGATTATGCTCTACTATTTGCTTAACTCCGGGGTTAGGCCTAAGATGTTATTTTATCAAATAAAGAAACTTCTTAGTTTTCAGGACTATCCGGATGCATTATACCCAATTTGAAAATTAAAGTCGTTTAAAGACATTTTCACCCAGGATTATGTTTTAAACACTAATCTTTCAATTTATCTTGATTCTAATAGTCCAACTATTTAATCAACGATTTTAGGTACTATTTATTATAATGATTACGATAGTCCAACTATATAATCAACTATAATTTAATACGTTAAATTCAATTATATTGATTACTATAATCCAATTATAAAATCAACTATAATTAAATTGTTAATTCAAATATATTGATTACTATAATCCAATTATATAATCAACTATAAATGAAATAGTTTGAATAGAGTCCAACTGTTTTATTAAAACAACTATTTAAATATTAGTCCAACTAACATTTAATTTATTTGACGAAAAATTGATATGAGCGCGTATTGTAAGTTATTAAATGAATATTGCAAATTTAATACTTGCCTCCCACTAGGGTTATTTAATGATTAAACCATCATGGATTGATACTGTCTCATATCATCTCAATCCAGGAACTAATCATATGGACCTCCTATCATTTATACATCTTGGTGGTCTAATCACAAATGATAAGAGAGCAATTTCCTTTGTCACATAATTAATTTGTACAACAACCCCATGATCTGTACAAATAGTGACGCTATGGGTCATAACTGTCCAACATCATCATCACCAAAAAAAGCCTCTCATACTCCCTTTTGATCATAGACTTGCAAAATCTCATAACCAAAAAAGCCCATCATAGACTTATAGTTTCGAATCTCATCACTATAAGTTAACACTACAAAAAATAAGGCATTTACCGTCGAAAACAGACGAAAAATCAAAAGTTCGATGCCAAACAGTGAATAGCGTCGAAAAATTTTGGTGCCAAACTTTAATGCTAAAATGTGATCGAGAATGACAATTAACATCGAAATAGAGATTCAACGCTAAAATCTCTTACTTTACGTACAAATTATTTGGACGAAAAAGAAGAATTCCCAATGCTATAGTTCATATATGGCGACGAAAGTATTCGACGCTAAAATTAGAAGACTTTTAGTATGTAGCGAGATCCAATGCGGCGATTAAAATCCTTTTAGTATGTAGCGAGATCCATCCTCCAACCAAGGGATCGATATGCAAATCATAACTAAGGCTAGCCCGCTCGTAGTATAGGAAGCAGAGATAGCTATTAGAGAGTTATGAATGAGGGAGTGAGAGAGCTCGGGCAAGAGGGATAGAGCTTAAGTATATTAAATAGTATACAGTGCCGACATCAACGAATCTATGCAGTTATAAGGAATAGTTTAACACTGCTACTAGATGTCCACTACTCATACTAATAAGAGTCTCGAGTGTCACTTATATTAAGATAAAACATAGGGCTTCATTATCTATCTGCTAGCACCACTACCTTCTAGCTACCACATTCCCAAACCTGAAGCTAAGAGTCCCATATCGGATTTGGCATTATAAACTATCCCGCTTCGAAATATCTTATAAGGTTTCGAAAGGTTAGCTCCAGTGCATATGATATTTTGCACTCCAGCGATAGAAAATATTTCCTATAAATGTGATTTCCCTTTTCTTTTCTTTTTTTGAAAAATAGATAAATATACTTATAGTATCGCCTAAATATTTATCAGCATGACGTTGAAAGTTTACATATATTTGTTTAAAAATTCACATTCTTATGGATAACCAGTTGTTTTCACCCTTTGATACAACTACCAATCTTAATGATTTATATGTTTGCATATTTTTCATTAAAACAGAAAGATACACATATAAATTTCATTCATAGTCCTTAATATACTTGAAGTGTGGCTAGGAAAATTGAAGTCGTATTCAAATAATACAATAAGGTTGCTCAATAATATTATAGACACGGCGACGCTGTCCGGGCTCGCTGCCCGTTCGGGAGTACGGAGTAGCCCGCGGGGACCTAAACCTGAGAATAAATGGAGTCTCCACCCAGTGTGAACTAGGAAATGATTTAAGGTCGCACTCATGTTGGACAATTATGACCCATAGCGTCACTATTTGTAAAAGACATTGTGGTTTTTATACAAATTAACTGTGTGACAATGGAAATTGCTATTTTATCATTTTGTAATTTAATTACTTGAACATATAAATGATAAAAGCTCTTATGATTAGTTTCAGATTAATAAGATATGAGACAATATCAATCCACAAATGTTTAATCACTAAATATCCTAGTCGTAGTATTATCGAGACTGGACATCAATAATGCGGAATAGACTAGTATTGCACTTGTGCGCGTTGTGGGAGCATATCGGCATAGTTCTCATATATTTAAGTATTGGATACTTATGCAAGTGTGATAGGAGGTTGTGTTTATCGATGGGTCGAGAACAGCTTCGTTCTGGATAGACCCCGCGGAATCCCATTGGTAGTATGACTATATGTCTATGGGAATCCGCATCAGGGTAGGTATATTTGGTCTTAACCTGAGACTTGTATCGCTAATACTTGCGACAATCAATACGCTTTGGTTTTGTCCATCCGGGACTTTAACAGGTTTTGTGTACGCCTCTTCTGGGTTTATTGAGAATCGTAGTGTATTGGGTGTGATGTCAAGACGGAAGTATCATTTCAGTCATATGGAGATGATGATCACGCAGTGATACAGAACTGGTTCTCTATTATGTTGCAACTATCGGGATAATATGACAAGGTCAGGATTATTCGATTATAGAGACTAGTTGCTTTTGATTCGATATATGCTTCGTACGGGGCAGACGGTATTCCATCCCCAGGCCTTGCATGTGACATCTTATACTGGATCGCAATATGCAATACTACGTATACTACGTCTGACAAAGATTATATATTCCTTAAAGAATATTTCTGGAGAATTGGGTAGGTACGACGCTTCGCTAGAAGCCAGCCATGTCTCGTAAATCGGTAAGAACGTGGTACTGGGTGTTGGTTTCTATTAAGGTCCCAAGATTAATAATAAGCATGAAATATGTGCGAATACAAAACGAGGAAGTTGCGGAATACTCACATCGATCGGTTGAGCGACGCGGCAAGCAACGAAACTCTTCACTGCCCACTGGAACATCTCACGGTAGTCCACTGCTGTGCTCACTGGTTTTGGCCTTTTGGATCAACTTTGTTAAGCTCCAAGCTTCGTCAAACGATTCCCGGCTCATGGGTGGACTTCACTATCACCTTCGCATGTCTCTCGGAGTGATAGCTCTTGTGATATTTTCTACAAAAATCACACACTCTTGCTTCCCTTTATGTCTCAGCTTTGTGCAAAAAACCAGAAAGTTTGCCCACCATAGGCAAGTTTTTAAGAAGAAAGAAAAAAAGAGGAGATGAGAGAGATGAGAGAAAAAATGTATTAGATTAAAATGAATTCAAAAATCATTTGCTATATACAATTTTCTTTCAAAAGTCAAGCCATAAATGGCTCCAACCACCTCCATCATCTCACATAAATCCATCCATCATGAATAGTGACTTGCGTCAATCACTTAAAGTGAAAGACATCCATCACTTGATTGACAAATGATGTGACGCTAGTTGCGACTAGCGATTTGACGCTTGATTTGACTTGCGTGCCGCACTCGAATTCGAAATGCGAATGCGCTGGTAAATAATCCCGGGCTCGGGTTCGCTATTTCCAAATTAATGAATTTTCCGTTGCGACGTAATTAAATGATTACGCCTAGCGAAGTCACTATTCACGTTGCTAACGAGTTAATTCTAAATTAACTCGTTCGCCCGAATTAAAATATAATTTTAATTCCACGTCGAAATCCAATTTCGCTTAATATATCAAATATATTAATTAATTGATTAATTCCAAATTAATTGTTATCTCTCTTTAATGATATTTTATCCCAGATAAAATATCTCCGCAATTAATCCCAGATTAATTTTCTCTCTCTTCTAATTAATCCCAGATTAATTTAGAGTGCGAGTCATACGTCATCGGTGAATCTTTAGGAAGCGACCCATGAGATCCCCGGATATGTTGGCAGTAAATTTGGTCGTCGGACTATCCGAACATGTAAGTACCTCGTACTACATTTATACCGATTTACAAGACAAGTTTGGCCTCTAGCAAAGCGCCATGCCTACCCAATTCTTCGGAAATATCCTTACAGGAATAAAGGATCTATATCAGGTGTAGTATACGTAGTATTGCGTATTTCTGTCCAGTATCGGATGATCACGTGCTAGGCCTGGGGTTGGAATTGTGTCTGCCCCGTACGAAGCATATGTCGGATGTCTGGTGACTAGTCTCTATAATCGGATATACATGACCTAGTCATAATATCCCGATAGCTCCAGCATTTAAGAGTACTAGTACCGTATCCTACGTGACCATCATCTCCATATGACTGGAGTGACACTTCCGTCTTGACATCACACCCAACACACTATGATTCTCAATACTCAGCATTGGCGTACACAGAACCTGTTAAAGCCCTGGACGACCGCCAAAGAAGTATATTGATTGTCGCAAGTATTAGCGGTGCAAGTCTCAGGTTAAGACCAAATACACCTACCCTGATTTCGGACTTCCATAGACACATAATCATACTACCAATGGAATTCCGAGGGGGTCTATCCAGAGCGAACCTGCTTCCCGTACCATCGGTGAAACACAACCTCCTATTACATTTGCATGAGTATCCTATACTCAAATATATGAGAACTATGCCGTTGTGGCCCTCACAACGCGCACAAGTGTAATACTAGTCTTTTACGTATTTATCGATGTCCAATCTCGATAATACTCTGACTAGGGATATTTAATGATTTATCCTTCGTGGACTGATACTGTCTCATATCATTCTCCGTCCAGGAACAAATCATAGGGACCTCTCATCATTTATACATCTAGGTGATCTAATCACAAATGATAAGAGTGTAATCTCCTTTGTCACATCGTTAATTTGTACAACAACACAATGATCTGTACAAATAGTGACGCTATGGGTCGTAATTGTCCAACAATCTCCCACTTGGCCTATAGCCAGTCACCCGAGTGCTTGACACCCGAACTATGTACGGTTGGCTCAAACTACTAAGAAGATCTTTCGTCAGCAGATTTTCGTGATTATCATCTGATGTGATTTATTCGATCATCACATCGCCACGATGTATGATCCGAAAGAATCAGATGAATATCGAAGTATGTATCTAGATCGTTGATGAGACCATTAATTCTTTAGCCTGTGAGCTTAGCTGCTAACAGAATTATATCTAATCTAATTAGATTTATTATCGACCCAGAAGGCTTCTATTGCCGCCTCAGCTGCAGCAATAACCCGCATTTGTTGTTTATTCGGTAACAGTATCTTGTTTGTAAGATTTCCAGCTCACTGTACCAGCGACAATAAATAGAAAATAAATGGAGGTTAATCAGGCTTATGTGAGTATTTCCCGAGTGGTACGTGGAGTTGTATCCCAAGTACAGACCGCACTACCATCCATTCGAATTCGGCTATGAAATTTATGTCTGGGTTTCCATCTGATATACTGCAAGGGATAACACGTAATCATTAACACAACACAATTATTAACCCAATGTTGACATACATGAATATGATAATGCATATAACAAATAACCGAAGAGACAAATATGTGAAATAACAAGGATGATAAATAACATAAAAAAACAAACGCGGAACAATAAAACAACAATAAACGTAAATTAAATGCGAAATGATAAAGGACTAATAATACAAAATAAATACGGAATAATAAATATGTGACCATAGAATTTGGCCGTTTTCAATGTAGGACTTCGCATACCCGGTTGGACGTATTTTACGTCTAACCAAGCATGCCATTTCCAGGATGACAAAATAAAATATAATAAAGGGTGCCCTCAGTTCTTACATTTTAAGCCGCTTCTCGAGAGTGCGTTGGGACGTCGCTGGAAGGGTTAACGCTTCGCTCTTTTCTAGTTCGTTGGTTTGCTATTTCCGCTCGCTGTTTTCTCTATTTTCTTTGCTGTTTTCTCTATTTTTGGACTGCTGTTTGGGATGATTTTTAGACTATTTTTTGGTGATTTATTCATCATTTTGGGGACTGTTTTTAGGGTTATTTGTTCACTGTTTTAGGGATCGGTCAAAGGGCTTTTATTATTTTTTAGGGTTCAAGTTTGGTGGCTGTTTTTTGGGCTATTTTTCGGGCTATTTTGTGTTTATTTCGGAGTTATTTTTGGTCGATTGAAGGGTTATTTTATTCTGTTTGTTTGTCGGTGGAGGGGGTTTTCTTTATTTTGGCTTGTTCGGGCTTTGGGGTTATTTTCTTTAGCTTATTGTGTCGGTTTGTGGCTTATGTGCGTGTTCAGGGCTTCTATCTGTGAGTCAAGAGAGAAGATCGAAGAGTGACCAGAATTGATGATGCCGTGTGGGTTGAGTTGTCTCGGCTTTCGTCTTCCCGTAGAGGGCTGGTTCGTTGGATTTAAGGGCTCACAGCGTTATGGGCTACATGTGGCAGTGTGTTTTTGTGATTTCAGTGAAGGGCCGAGTGTCTTGTTTATGGAGTGTGTCCGGGTGATGTTCATGGCTGCGTGGCTTATATGTGTTTGTGGAGTAGTGGTCAGTTTGAAGGGGCTGCAGATTTGTAATGTGAGGTGGCTTATGCTTGTTGTTTCAGTGTGTGTCTTGGCTTGTTGTAATTTTTTGGTCAGCAGGCTGGCCGGGGGGTGATCTGTGTTTAGTTAGTGGATAGTTTGAAATTTTTTTATAGGGTTTATTCACGGGGTGGGATAGATTTTTGTTGTTTCTGGTTTGGCTAGTGGGCAGGGTGTGTCGGTTGGGAGGTTTTTATTATTATGAGTGTGACAGTGGCGGGGGGATTGTGTGATCTGGGTGTGAAACTTAGGACGTGTGTCCTTTGTTGTTTGTGTGCGTGAATGAAAGGGGATCAATGAAGCTTGTTAGGGTTTATTTCTTTTGTTCATTTGATTGCCGAGGGAGACGATGAGGGTCGAGAGAGATTAGAGTTTCATTTCTTTGTGTCTTCAGTGCATTGGTGAGGGCTGCATGAGGTGTTTTAGTGGATCTGTTTGTCTGTGACAAGGTTTATGGTGCAGTGTGTGTGCGTGGCTTGTATTTGATGAGCAAAGTGTATGGTATGTGCCGAGAGAGATGTGGGAAGCTTTTAGGGTTTGTCTGTGATGGTGGTTGCCGAGCGTGAGTGGCTGCCTTGTGTGTGTTTTGTGTGTGTGAGTAGCCTGTGAGAAGAGAGATTAAGAGAGTTTACTTTGTTCCAGTTGTCGTGAGTGTGAAAAAAGAGTATGATATGTGTATATGTCTGCCGATGTGTGTAAGGGAAAGGTGTGTGAGTTCTGAGAGAAGAGAGTTCGGGAGTAGAGAGGCCGCGTAGGTTGAGAAGAATGAGAGAGAGCTGGGAGAAAGAGACGAGAGATGGAAGAATAGACTAGTCGTGAAGTGAGAAGAAGGTTAGGGTTTCTCTTGTGTGGCCGTATGTGTGTGTGAAGGAGATGGGCTTAGGGTTTTGTTTAATGATCTTTATATATTGGCATGCTAGGGTTTGTTTTGGTTGTGCTAGGGTTTTCATTTTATTTTATGTATTTGGGAAGGCTTGGGCATGTGGGCTTTGGATGGGTTGCGGGGGTTTTGGGCCAAGGTTAATGTTTAAGACATGAATTGACTAAGCGAACCCGAGGCTAACAAGTGAGTTTAAATTTGACGAGCTACTAATTTTAGAATTTTTCCTTCCGGTGTCCGTTTCCCATGACTTCCGTAACTTATCGGGTAGTACCTTCATACGAGGCTCATCATTGGGCTTTATGCAAAATTGCAGTGTCTACAAATATCCTCTAAATGAGACTACATAAAATGTTAAAAATGACCAAAAACTCATGTTAAAGAATGCATGAAATGAAATAGAAAGGTTACAAAGGATCTTTAAATACAAATCATCTGTGTATATATATATATATACACACACACATAAAAGGATGTGAATAAAATCATAATGGAAACGAAATTAAACTGAATCATAAGAATCATCAAACAATCCAATTTACACAAAATCATAAAAGATTGTAACACATAGACAAATCCATAAACAAAAGTGAAAGTGAAATTTCAACATTATCTTTTTCCTACGTGTCCCAAATGCCCCTATGTTGTAACGTTTCTACCATCATCCATCTATTTCCTAGCTTTGGATCAGATATATATATCACAGACCGTGCTTGAATACAAAAAAAATGTATTGATCATTCTTGTACCAATAATGTTGAACATTAATTGACGTTAGATGATTACTAAATTGAATTCTTTTTTTTCTGGCATTTGTGTCAAACCACTTGCATTTGAATAGCATAATACGTTATATATGTCTGCATATCAACTTAATGACTGATTGTAACACTCCATAGAAGTCAACAATATCTGAGCCATGTTCTCATGGGACTACAACTCCATAATTCTGAGTGACATGTGAAGCATCTCGCTGCTCGGTATGAAATCTAACACCGTTCATAATGCATCCACTGTTTTCGTAAGCCTGCTTATGAGGCTCATATACCAATGCAACTAACGAAGAGGATGACTCCAGTTGACCATTTTGCACTTGGTTGTTTATCTAACACATGATAATATTTATGTGTTTATAACAAACTTAAGTATTAACTGTTAGGATAAAAATAAATAGACAATGTTACGGCTTACAATTGCCTCAAATTATTTAGGAAATTCTTTTTTGTGTCTTCCATCAATGTTATGGTCACCACAACATTGTACCATGGTAATGTTGCCTACAAAAAATGAGTTACGTAATATAATAATACAATAAAAATATATTTATACACCTACAAGACTTACTTTAAGTACGGTTGCACTTCATCAGTTATCTCACTATTTGTAGGTTGATTGTAACTACTGCTCCCTTCACCGGAATCAATAACCGTGATTGAGAATTATATTGATCACCGTGATAAATCCATGTACGGTAAGTTGGTGATATTCCCGACATGTATAAATGATTATGAACTTCATCTAACCGTTTCCTTTTCCTATTCAAACAATCTGTACATGGACACTGACACGACTTTCTGCATCAATGTATTGCTTTGCCGATTCCATGAACTCATACACTCTATTACTGTATTCAACACTCAATCTATCCACCGAGCTCATCCAATTTCTATCCATTTCAGCCAAATATCGAAATATAAAAATATAATTTTTAGACATCATAGTCCACTCATCAACATCACCAATCCATTAATTATTTTTTTAAGCATACACATATATATTCAGTTAATTAATTAATTAGTTATAAAATAAAATATATTTAGATAATTAACTAATCTACATATATGCATCATAAAACACTAACACAAAGTATATAATAAACATAATTATAAAAAGGAAAATCATAATTTTTAGAAAGATTAAACTAAAATACTTAAATGAGATATATAATTATTATTTCCAAATATAAAGAAAAATAATAATGATATATGAAAGAAGATTTACCTTATGGAAAATTAATTAGAGTTTTATTGAAAATTTATAGGAGTGTTATGAGGTTGCAGATGAGAGAGTAATATTGCATAGGATGAGATTGAAGATGATGAGAGAAAAAGTAAATGAGGAAGAAGGGTTGGTGGCATTCTTCATTTTAATCTAGTTTTTAGCGTTGAAGAGCTAAATTCGACGCTAAAGGTTAACAGAATGTTGGTGGTATCATTATAAACCTTTAGTGACACAAGTTAGTCGACCCTAAATGTTAAAATTTTCAGCATCAAATATGTTACTTCTTCGACACTAAAAGAAGAAATTTTAGCGTCGCAATTTATTTCGATGCCAAAGATAATGGGAAAAGTTGAAAACCTTTAGTGTCGACAAATTTTCGACGCTAAAATTACTACTACTTTTAGCATTGTTTTTAATATTCGACGTTAAAAGTAGACAATTGGGAGTCGAATATTATTTTCAACGCTAAAATATTGACATTTGGTGTCGAATATTATTTTCAACGCTAAAAGTTTTTATTAGCGTCGAAAATAATTTCGACGCTAAATGTTTAGATGCTAAAAGTATATTTTCTTGTAGTGTAACCTAACATTTTCGCACATTTTGTTACACTAAGCCTTTATTCAATAATTTCATAACCTCTAAACCACTAGTCATAATTTTGTTCACTCCAACCAGCTTTCTTTCTTCATATAACTTTAGAGTTTTCAATATAATCTATTCATCATATTAGGTTACTCATTCTTGCATAATAAACTCAAATCTAAGCATTAAAATATGAGAAATGATTTTCTTACTTACAATGCTACTCACACACACGCCCAAAACGGTGCGTTTTGTGAAATTTTAACTGCTTACGTTTAAGTTTATCATTGTAACCAAACAACAACCAGCCTAGCAATCAAACACATGCAAAAGAAATCAACCCCAAATTTCACAGAACGTTATCCTTAGCTGAAGTGGGGCAGAGGAAATAAACCCCAAATTTCTCACCAAAATTTCAAGCAACAAAAACACAGGTAATTTTGTAATCCCTAGCACTGTGAAATTTGAAACTTGAGGTTGATTGCTTCGTTCATCATCAAATTTTTAGGTGTCTGCAATTCCAGGAATTTTTTTTTTTAAAATTGGAATTTTGCATTTTGCATTTTTTATACAGACTTATGCATTTTGCATTTTTCCATGGGTTGATTTGCTTCGTTAGCATTTTGTATTTGTATTTTTTATATAGACTTATGTTGATGGGTTGTTATGAAAACTTGTGAAATGAAATTGATTTTTAGCCTTGCTTTATATGGACAGAAAATCAAGAGGTTTCTAATATTTTTGTCCTGTTGTTGATATTATTTGTATATAATATTTCATACAGGCTTCATCTATAATTTGGGGTGACAGAAAATGAAGAATTTTGAAATATCCACCGAAATTGAAAAATGATGATAGTGTAGATGTAAATATCAATGAAATTGATGATAATGATGATGATGAACTAAAGACAGATATGGTTTTTGATGATGCTAATGATAAATTTATTTATTACAAAGAATATGATAAGCGGAAGGGGTTTCCAGTCATGCGAAGAAGTAGTAGAAATATGGGTGATGGTGATGTTAGATATGTGACATTCGCTTGTGGGAGAAGCGGCTTTTCAAAAATGACATCGAGTAATATTTTAAAGCCCCAACCTAATTCAAAAATTGGTTGCAATGCTAAAATTTGTGGATGTGTAGTTGAAGTTGGAAAATGGAGGGTTCGAACTGTATGATCTAAAATACTTTGGCATGCCAACCACTCAACATAGTGAAAGTATGAATGCATTCTTTGATGGGTATGTTAACTCAAAAACAACATTGAAACAATTTGTTGAGCAGTATAACCATGCTTTGCAGAGTAAAGTTGAAAAAACAAGTAAGAGAAGATATGAAGTCACTTTCACAGCAACTTCCTTGTGAAACAAAGTACAAGATGGAGTATCAAATACAAGAAGTTTTTACCATTGCAAAGTTCAAAGAATTTCAGCAAGAGTTTATTAGAAAGATGTATTGTG
>SKCR01041747.1:0-41907 GCA_019454045.1 Zanthoxylum bungeanum | reverse complement strand
ATCAAATCATCAATCAATTTCTCCACCAATTACATTATTAATTTCTCCACTAATTACTCCACCAAATCCATAATTGCTCCAATAATTTCTTATCTTGTTTGGTGTTGATTTGATAATTTTTATTAATTATTAACTAATTAATTTGCTTTGAAAATGATTGATAATGACTTTTAATAATTACACTCCACACACTTCTGGATGGTTCATCAATTTCGGTCATGATATCTTCAGAATTCGAAAATATTTTCTCTTTCAAAGTTGTATATCTTTGAGTCTTCTTTAATCTGGCACTTGAATCAGCTCAATCCGATATCTGAGTAAAAGGTTATGCCCAACATACGACAGATGTGCAAAACTGGAATTTCCAAAACTGCACTTCGTCAAAACGCCCTTTCAAATTTCCAATCTCCAAAATTAATATATCAAGTCCAATAATTGCCCTTATTTGATCCACATTTCGTCCTAAATGATTTCATTGAGTCCCGATATTATTTTATCTACAAAATAAACTAAAACACATCAAAACATTCATCAAACCCGAGAAACTAAACAAAATATTAAGTAAAAGGGGCGGTAAATATTGATATATTTTCCGCTCATCAGTTCACCATGCCTTCAATGAGCTCCTACATGGGCCATACTGACCCTAAATCCCATATTGAAAGTTTTGTTTGGCTGATGGAGGTCCAAGGAATGGTGGGAGAGGCCATATGCAGGGTGTTCCCTCTAACCCTGAGTGGGCCTGCAATTATGTGGCTTAGAAGTTTGACTCCGGGAAGTATCGGTAGTTTCTCTTAGCTCAAGAAGTCATTCGTCCGGCTTTCAAAGGAGCGTGTGTTCCAAAGAAGACAGTAGGAGAGTTGAAGTTGATAAAGCAGGGAGATGATGAGCCCCTAAAGAACTTTATTGAAAGATAGCATAATTTAGTGTTTGAGGTCGGGGCGTACGAGTCATCGGAAGCACTGGAAATTCTCAAAGAGGCCCTTAGGGTGGGGAAGTTGTGGGATCACGTGAGGGGTGCAGGACATCCCGGATTACGCCACTGCCCTGAAGTTGGCCATGAAGTTTGTACTGATGGAAGAATAAGAGAAGGTCGCTCGGAAATGGGTGGTTCAGAAAGAAAAGATGGTGAGACCGGAATTATCCCGGAGACCGGACAGAGATTTGAGGAAGCCACCTCCAAAGCAAAGGGAGTTCAGACCAGTGCCTCCCAGCAATGTACCACAGGAAAGGAGGGTTTAAACATAAGTAAATCATGTGGCCGGAGGAGCAGGGTACACCCCTTTGAACAAGCTGATGGCTCAGATCGTCAAGGAAATTCAAAGTATAGGCCTCCTGATGGAGCCTGATCTGATGAAATATCCGGTGGAAAAGAAGAGTGAGAAATAATATTATGTGCATCATAACATGAGGGGACACACTCGGAATGTTACAAGGACCTGCAGGACAGATGGAAAACCTAGCACATAACGTCTATCTGAATGAGTACATCGACCAAGGGGCCATGTCGACCCGACAATGGCAGGGGCATAGACAGATGTATATCATCGCCAGTGGGAGGACACTAGACGGAGATTTGAACCGGTTAATGAAGAATTACAGTCCGATCAGAGGACCGGAGGTATTGTCGGCATAGCATGCTTCGGGGGTTCATAGAGGTCGGTCGATCCCTGTAATGTTCACAAATAAGGATGCCCATTGGGTGAATTTTCCCCACGATGATGCCCTGATAATCAAAGCAGTGATAAGAGGGGCCGACGTGGATCCAGGAAGTGAGGTCGACATAATCTCTAAGGAAGCCTTGGACGGGCTGGGGGTGGAATATGCCACTGTGACCTCGGACGGGACTCCCCTGTATGAGTTTGGGGGAGCAGCAGTCGGCCCATTGGGAAGGATACAGCTGGCCATGACGATCGGGACTTCCCCCCGCACCCAGGCAATCATGATGGATTTCACAGTGGTGGACTGTATGAGCAGTTACTAGGTCATTGTCGGCCGGCCTTTCGTGATTAAAACAAGGCCGTCATGTCATGTTATTATTTGAAGCTGAAGTTTCCCACCCGAGCTGGGATCGGGATTGTATGTGGAAGTCAGAAGGTAGCCAGGAGTTGTTTCGCCACCATCTCAAAATAGACTCTTTGTGTTGAGAAGAATAGCCGGAAGAGAGAGGAGATGAGAGGAGGAGGAGGAATCAGTTGAGTCCCCAGATCTACGGTCCGAGGATTTGCCCAATCAGGGGCGATTGAGGAGCTTGAGTCAGTTGAACTTTCGGCCCAGAAAAAGTTATAAAGGTAGGGGCGGGTTTGGAGGAAAAACCTGAAGCAGGACATGCTGAAGCTTTTGAAGCAGTACGCATACATTTTTGCTTGGGGGCATATCGACATGCCCGGAATAGACCCCAAATTCATCAGCCACCGTTTAGCAGTGGATTCGGCTCACAAGCCGGTTAAACAGAAGAGAAGAATATTCAATCTGGAATGGTGCGAGGCGGTAGGGCCGAAGTGGAAAGACTGTTAAAAAGCCAGTTTTATCAAAGAGGTGAAATACCCGGGGGGTTATCAAACGTGGTTTCAGTGAAGAACCCAGTGGGAAGTAGAGAATGTGTGTGGACTTCTCTGATCTTAACAAGGCCTGCCCGAAAGATAGTTTCCCGCTTCCGAAGGTGGATCAGCTGGTAGATTCAACGGCGTGTCATAGACTGCTCAATTTCATGGATGTCTTCTCAGGATATAATCAGGTCAAGATGTATTCAGAGGATGAGGAGAAAAAATGACTTTCATCACAGATCGGGGGTTGTATTGCTATAAGGTGATGCCTTTCGGTTTGAAAATGATGGGGCTACATTTCAGAGGCTGGTGAACAAAGTTTTTAAGCCCCTCATTGGCAGAACCATGTAAGTATATGTCGACGACATGATCACGATGACAAAAGAACCGGAGGATCATTTGGCCGACCTCGCAGGAACTTTTGAGCTGATAAGAAATCATAGTATGAGGCTGAACCCAGAGAAGTGTGCATTCGGTATAGCATCGGGAAATTTTCCTGGGATACATGGTCAGTGCACGAAGAATAGAAGCAAACCCACAGAAGATCCGAGCAGTTCTGGAATTGAAATCTCCCAAGACGGTCAAAGAGGTGCATAGCTTAACAGGCCGAGTGGCTGCACTAAACTGGTTCATCTCTCAGGGAACCGATAAATGTCATCCTTTTTCCAAGATGATCAAGAAGCCAAGAAGGATGTCAGTTGGACGGCAGAGTGCGAGGAAGCCTTCATGCAGCTCAAATAGTACTTATCTCAACCCCCGGTTTTGGCTAAACCAATCCCGGGTGAGACTTTATTCTTGTACTTAGCTGTCTCTGAACATGCTATAAGCTCGATGCTAGTGTAGGAGGCCGATAAGATACAAAGGCCGATGTATTATATCAGCAAAGCCTTGCTGGATGCAGAGACCCGATATCCGGCCCATGAACTTGTGGCTTTGTCCTTGGTTACGGCAGCCCGGAAGCTGCGACCCCTACTTCCAAGATTATCATATTAGGGTCTATAAAGATAATCCTCTGAGGCAGATCTTGCATAAACCGGAGGTCTCAGACCGGTTAGTAAAGTGGTCAGTTGAATTGAGTGAGCATGATATATCATATATTGCTGAGAGCGGCGGTAAAAGGGCAGGCCCTAACAGATTTTGTAGCCGAGTCCGTAGGAGCACAAATTTTGGAAGTTGCGAAGACCACATAGGAGTTGTTGGTGGACGGTTCAGTCACCTCACAAGGCTGTGGAGATGAGGTTGTCTTGTAAAGTAGTGATGGTGATGAGGTGGTATATGCCCTAAGATTTGCCTTCGAGGCCACAAATAATGAGGCTGAGTATGAGGCCATTTTGGCTGGCTTAAGGCTCTGCGCGGCGATGGGTGTCAGGGACGTGATCGTAAAAGTGACTCCCAACTGGCCGTCCAATAGCTAAAGGGCGAATTTCAGGCCAGAGAGCCTAACATGATGGCTTATATGGCCGAGGTGAAGAAGATGATTGGGGAAATGGATAGTGTGTAGTTTGGGTGGATTGGTCAAGAAAACAATCATCAAGCAGACTCGCTGGCTCGGCTGGCGTCCTCCATTAAGTCAAATGAGCCTAGGACCATCCCTTTGATCTGCGTGCAAAAAAAATGTTGGGAAGCTAGAGGTGATGAAAGTAGATACAGAAGGAGACGAGAGCTGAGGTACCGAAGCTCAAAATTTGCTTGGTTGAAGGAATCTTATACCGGCGGGGGCATACAGTGCCGCTTTTGAGGTGTCGTACAACTGAGGAAGCAGATTATGTGCTTAGAGAGATTCAAGGATGAATCTGCGGAAGCCATGCCGGGGGCGGTCAATTGCATTTAAGGCGTTGAGGTAAGGTTTCTACTGGTCGACCATGAGCCAAGATGGAATGAAGGTAGCTCGAAAATGTGAGGGATGTCAGAAGAATGCCAACATTCATCATCAACCTGCTGAGTAGTTGACCACTATGGTCAGCCCCTGGCCGTTCGCCCAGTGGGGGCTAGACATCATCGGGCCAATGTCAGCGGGTCGGGGACAGACCAAGTATGCCATTGTCGCCATTGACTATTTCACCAAGTGGGTAGAGGCCGAACCCATGTCTACAATCTCAGAGAAGAAAGTAACATATTTTGTAAAGAAGAATATCATCTGACGGTTCGGAATTCCCGAGCCATCATTACTGATAACGGGAAGCAGTTCGATAGTAAGGGTTTCAGGAAGCTCTGTGAAGACCTCCAAATTGCCTTGAGATTTGCTTCACCTGCTCATCCCAAATCTAACGGGCAGGTCGAGGCTGGAAACAAAACAATCAAGGCAAATCTAAAGGCCCGGCTCGGATCTTGTAAGGGGTTGTGGGTCGAAAAGTTACCGGAAGTGTTATGGGCGCACCGAACAACCTATAAGAACTCCACGGGGGACACTCCTCTTTTTTTTTTGGCTTATGGTTATGAAGGATTAATTCCAACAGAGATCGGGATGATCACCCACTGGATCTGACATTTTGAGGCCGAGCAGAACGAAGAGCTCATCAGGCATCATCTTGATCTAGTCGAGTAAAAATGGGAGAAGTCGGCTATGAGAGCGGCTGTCTATCAACAGAGAATGGCTCGTTTTTAAGACAAGAAAGTTCAACAAGCTCGGTCCTTCCTTCCTGGAGATTTGGTTTTGAGGAGGGTTACATTGAATACCTGAAGACCCGAAGAAGGTTCATTGGGCGCCAAATGGGAAGGGCCATACAGAGTGGTGGAGATAGTAAGACCGGGTACCTATCTTTTGGAGCAGTTGGACGGTATTCGGCTCAAGAAGCCCTGGAACGCTGAGTAAATATTTCCAGTAGGCATTTTCTTCGAACTGCAAAGTCATTGGATGACCCTACCATGACCAGAAAATTATTGTAGAGCCTCTCTTAAATTGACCCACAAAGAGTTGTAGGAAGAGCAGTAGATCCCCCGAATATGAACATGACTCTCTCTTTTGAATTTTAAAGCTTGTCCACTTTACTTGTTTAACAATTGAATGAGAAAGCCGTGTTCATATTCTTGGATGTCTTCGAAGTAAAGGGGTGCTCGGTAGTCAGGAATGGCACAAAGCCCGTGGCAAGCCAATCTCGGGTGTCATTATCAAACCCCCGGGTGGAAGTGTTCCGACCTGACTCTTTCCACCTTTGAGGATCCATAATGCATCAAAGGATGGGTTACATGTGGGAAAAGCGCGAACCCCTCGCGGCACGCTAATCTCGGGTGTCATTATAAAACTCCCGAGGCCGAAGCATTATTATCCCATGACTCGCATATTTGAGGAATAGCTCGAGTAAATCGGACCCAATGAGGTTTCTTCCCATGCGTGTTGGCTGGTGAATCTCGTTGAGAACCATCTTGGAGCACATGGCATAGGGACGACACAATGGTGTCCATGACCATTGTGGTCCCGGGTAAACCGGACCCATGGAGGTTTCTTCCCCTGCGAGTCGGCTGGTGAGTCCCGTTGAGAACCACCTAAGGGATGGCGCACACGGGGTGTCCTCTTCCCCCGTGGGGTATATGCCTAACCGCCTCAGATCAGGAGAAGCATGGCATCGGGAAGTTTCTGCCCTCATAGCGCTTGCAGGCTCCAGAGCCTCCCAGCATGAAGAGGTTTCTGCCCTCAGGGTCTCGGCCGCTCACCGATCCGTAGCCCGGATAGCCGGGACGCTGAGTTGTAAGATTCAGAATTGTGTTTTGGGAGGCACTAGGCAGGATGTTGCCTCGGGGCACCCGAGTTGTTATTCTTCTCGAATTTGTGCGGAGTATGTGCTAGGTCACCTCTATTTTGTTGACTTTATCTTGTTTTGTTTTTTATTTTTCACCGATGTCTAGCAAGGGGACGCCAGCATCGAGATCCGCAGAGCCCCAAAGGTTGAAAATCTTCCCTCGTGTAAGTCTCAGATGTTCTACCAGCTCGGGGCTGGATTCGTTCCGCCGTGTCTATTATGTTCCACCAGCTCGGGGCTGGATTCGTTACGCCGAGTCTGTTATGTTCCACCAGCTCGGGGCTAGATTTGTTCCGCTGAGTCTGTTATGTTCCACCAGCTCGGGGCTGGATTCATTCCACCGATTCTGTTATGTTCCACCAGCTCGGGGCTGGATTCGTTCTGTCGATGCTTCATTCCGCTCGGAGCTGGACTCATTCCGCTCGGAGCTGGACTCATTCCGCTGAGGCTATTGCTCTCTCTGTTGGACAATTATGACCCATAGCGTCACTATTTGTATAGATCATGGTGTTGTTGTATAAATTAACTATGTGACAAATGAGATTGCTCTCTTATCATTTGTGATTAAATCACCATGATGTATAAATGATAGAAGGTCCCTGTGATTTGTTCCTGGATTGAGAAGATATGAGACAGTATCAATCCACGAAGGATAAATCATTAAATATCCTTAGTCAGAGTATTATCGAGATTGGACATCGATAATGCGTAAAAGACTAGTATTACACTTGTGCGCGTTGTGAGGGCATAACTGCATAGTTCTCATATATTTGGGTATATGATACTCATGCAAGTGTAATAGGAGGTTGTGTTTTACCGATGGTACGGGAAATAGCTTCGCTCTGGATAGACCCCCTCAGAATTCAATTGGTAGTATGACTATGTGTCTATGGAATTCCGAAATCAGGGTAGGTGTATTTGGTCTTAACCTGAGACTTGCACCGCTAATACTTGCGACAATCAATACACTTTGGTTTTGGTCGTCCAGGGCTTTAACCGGTTCTGTGAACGCCTCTGCTGGGTATATTGAGAATCATAGTGTGTTGGGTGTGATGTCAAGACGGAAGTATC
This sequence comes from Zanthoxylum bungeanum, assembly GCA_019454045.1. NCBI lineage: Eukaryota > Viridiplantae > Streptophyta > Magnoliopsida > Sapindales > Rutaceae > Zanthoxylum > Zanthoxylum bungeanum. The sequence goes on along the minus strand of SKCR01041747.1, from coordinate 34,553 downwards.
ACTCCAGTCATATGGAGATGATGATCGCGCAGGGATACAGAACTGGTTCTCTAAAGGGTTGCAACCATTGGGATAATATGACTTGGTCATGATTATCCGATAATAAAGAGACTAGTTGCTAGTAATCTGATATATGCTTCGTATGGGGCAGACACTGTACCAGCCCCAGGCCTTGCATGTGATCATCCGATACTGGATCGAAATACGCAATACTATGTATACTACGCCTGATATAGATCGCTTATTCCTGTAAGCATGTTTCTGGAGAATTGGGTAGGCATGGCGCTTTGCTAGAAGCCAACCTTGTCTTGTAAATCGGTAAAAACGTAGTACTAGGTACTTACGTGTTCGGATAGTCCGGCGACCGAATTTACTGCCAACATATCCAGGGATCTCATGGGTCGCTTCCCGAGGATTCACCGATGACGTATGACTCGCACTTTATTAATCTGGGATTAATTAGATGAGAGAGAAAATTAATCTGGGATTAATTGCGGAGATATTTTATCTGGGATAAAATATCATTTAAAGAGAGATAACGATTAATTTGGAATTAATCGATAAAATAATATATTCGATATATTATACGAAATTGGATTTCGACGCGGAATTGAAATTGGATTTTAATTCGGGCGAACGAGTTAATTTAGAATTAATTTGTTAGCGACGTGAATAGTGATTTTGCTAGGCATAATCAATTAATTGCGTCGCAACGGAAAATTCGTTAATTTGGAATTAGCGAACCCGAGCCCGGGATTGTTTGCGAGCGCATTCGCATTTCGAATTCGAGTGCGGCACGCAAGTCAAATCAAACGTCAAATCACTAGTCGCATCTAGCGTCACATCATTCGTCAATCAAGTTATGGATGTCATTCACTTTGAGTGATTGACACCAGTCACTATTTGTTGATTGATGGAAGTTGATGTTGGTAGTTGGCAAGCATTTATGGCTTGACTTTTCAAAGAGAAAAAATTGGTATATGGTAAATTGATTTTAGAAATCAATTAATCTAATATACAATTTTCATCTCTCTCTCTTGGTTCACGATTTTTTGGAGCCAAAATTCTATTCCTCTCTCTCTCGGCATTACCAGCCTTTTCCCTTATGTTTTCTGTTTTTGGATCGAAAGTGAAGGAGAAACATATGGTGATTTTGTAGCAAAATCATCAAGAGCTAGCACTCAAATGAGTCCATACAAAGGTGATAGGGAACTCACTTCATGAGCAAGGAATCAACACAAGCTTGGAGCTTGATGGAGGACCTCACATGGCCGATTCTTGGAGGAAAGGAGCAGCTCACTGACGAGACTTGGAGGAGGCAGAAAGTTGATTTTTGTTGTCCACCGCGTCGCTCAACCGCTCGATGTAAGTATTCCGCAACTTCCTCGATTGTATTCACATGTGTTTTATGCTTGATTATTCGATCCGCGGGACCGTAGAAACTCCAACACTCTCCAACCTCGAGGTCGGGTTACGTCCCACCGAGTGCCTGATTTCGGTCTAAGGACGGATCATATGAAGACATTGAGGATGACCTGAGTTGGCACCAGAGCAATTTTCTACAGGATTCCTAAGGCCAACCACCTGGCTGATCAACACACTTCTGATTTTTGTAGTTCTCGGCACCAACTCGTACACTCGTTGGAACCAATAATTAGGGGACAGATGTTGATGGTGATTTCTGCAACTAATATATTCAAACAGTTCGGCAAGGGTAAAGAGTGAACTTCCATTTTTAGAGGATCAGACTTCCAGATGTATTGGTCAGTTCTCGGGCAGTGCACTTCTTCCTCAGAACTGGCGTAGATTTCATAGACCGACAACATCAGAACCGAGGCCGACCACAGCAGACCGGCATCTCGATTTGATGTTATCTTACCTCCTGGAACAAGTTGATGAGCTCGGATATTATGGATCGGGGCGGGAGCAATTGAGGTGTTCGACAAGTTTACTGGCCGACGTCCTATAGCCGAAGCATGATCAGGATAGTTTGGACTTTTCCCTCTGAAATCAACTTTCATATTCAAAATCTAACAGGCTGTCATCATTAATGAAAAGGCATGACAGTGTACTTTTACGGCGTGATGTGACGGGAAATCAGAGGGTAGGTTTTGCTTTCGGCGATGGTAGATTAGGGAAGAGAGCTTGTCAAATCATCTGAAATCTGCAGTGCTATCGTCACAAAGATATGGGAACAATATTGTATATCCATTAGTATATAAGGAGAGGGTGATCTCATTTGTAAGGGTTGGAAAAATTTTCATTCTATTACTACTTGTAAGAAACTCAAAAAAACAACAAACTGCTCAGTTACCATTAGACATGTCCCTAAACAGGTCGGTCGAGCTCGGTTTGGTAATAAAATAACCTCATCTACTTTGTGCCCGTGGACATAGGCTAGATTAACTCCGCCGAACCACGTTAAACGCTCTTTGTCGGTTTTTGTGTTTGTTTGGTCTTTTGCCATATTTGCCTTTGGTCTCCCCATAACCAAACAAATTCAAGATTGAAGGAGGATTATCTCGGGAGGGTTATCTCGAAACTACCCCTGAGACGAAAATCACTCGTCAACAACAATTATAACAAAATTCGTTTATTACAATTGCTTACCATAGTCGTCATAACACTTGACATATTTACATCTTATAATGGCAATAATCCTTGCCAATAAATCATATTGATTATAGTTTATAATAATTTTAATTATTTTGACAAAATTTTCCTTATCCAACCAAAGAAGCAGCAGCAGCAGCAGCACCTGTTGACTCTTCCAGATAACAAAAGATAAATATGCACACACAATACACATGCATGATGCATGCAGTGAAGATTCGTGGTTCGGTTTCAGGTTGCCAGCTAATAATATTTTGGAATTTTGTTTAGAGCAAAGTTCCGAAACTCCAATTCCAAAGATCTGAAGCGAATCAAATCAAAACTGCATCAATATAGCCTCTTCCCTTTCTTGGCACTATATATCTTCTCTTCTCTGTGTGACTCTTGTCCCAAAACTTATGTCAGTCTTTCAGTCATCTTAAGCCAAGGGTTTGAGTATGATATAAGATTGATCTGTATTAGACAGAGTTTGTACTAATTAATAAATCAACATTCAACCATTATGAGATAAGTAGATCTCATGTTATGTCGAGCATTGAATCAATTGTTAGGATTTATCTAATTTGAAATTTATATACGTCTCACTTATTGATTTAATATTCAGCACAAATTCAAACATTTTTAATACTTTACTTTTTCATGGAACATATATATTTGGAGAATTCTTTTAAAATCCGACTTGAGGCTAATAGTGTTAAATTGTATCAAGATAGTATTTTCATTTTTAATATTCACATTTTAAAAAGTGTCTTCACAGGAGAATCACTAGTAGTAATCTTTGCATAATGATAATAAATCTTCTCTCTACTCATATAAGCGGAATTTGAACCATTCAATTATTATATCACTATAAAAAAATTTATCAATTAAAATAACTAACACTGAAACAATTAGATAAAAGTTCATAGTTTGGATTGGTCTCAGAAAAATGTGCCTATGCCACTAATGAAACAGAGATGCAGTGATTCTAAATAAATAATAAGATCTCTTTAACTAAGGATAAGCTCCAATGACCTTACAAAATGGAAAGAAAGGATTCGTGTAATCTGTTCAGTCGAGTCCTATTCAGTACAAAACTGACTTTCAAAAATCGTAAATGTAAAGTGCCACCTAATTAATGGGAGTTGAAGCTAAGAAAGACACGCATGCCAGTCCAAGCAAAAAGATCGCCCCAATAAAGTTTTCCCATGTCATTTTATTTCTTTGCTTTGGTGTCACCCCTTGGCATATGTGGTAACTGCAAACTCAAAAACAAAAGTTAGAATTTTTTTCTTTTTCACCTACCTCCTCAATCCTTTAAAATTCGAAATATTCCTACTTATTTTTTTCACACATATTTTCGCTTCACTTAGCTCAAAAGTTTCTGAAACACCAAATATAAAAAATAGTGATAATTCATAATTCGATTAGGTAATATCATACTTTCACAATACATAATATTAAATTCAATGTTTTGGGAAATGATCATTTTCTTATTTTTATCTCTCCTTATTTTTTATTGCGTTATCATAAAAACCGTGTGGTATACAAAAAAAATATATGATTATGATTATATAATATGTCATATATCATTATATCATAATATTAGAAAAATAAGGAGAGATAAGGAAAGGAAAAAATTGAGGAGATGATCCTAATTCAAAAAACTAAAAATACCTTTAATAAAGTACATTTTTATTAGTTAATATAGAAATTAATAAATTATTAATTTATCTATTAAATAATATCTAGATTAATTAAAAAAATTCATTGCCGAAATATATTAATTTATAGAGATTTAATTGTAGTGAAAAGTATGTAGGCGATCCTTGCTATCAAGTAACATTTTAACTCATGCGAGTAAAATTAAGCAGAAGCACGACATTTATAGATTTTTAAAAAAATTAACTTGAACAGAAAAATTTCCTACTTGGTTCGAAAAATGTGTAATTTTTTGGAACAACGGAGGTATGAGTGACGTGAGATCATCAACAAATTAGTAAATAAAATGTATGATTTAAAATCCATCTTTTTAGTTATTTTTTAATATCTTAACACGTGTTACAATGAATTATTGAATTGTTGCACGAATAACGTGGTAGCTATGTTGTATTTTTCTCCCCAAGAAGACGGGTCACATCATATGCCACGTTTCGGCAAATATTAGATTCGAGAAAAGGCACCACAACTCCACCTTCTTATCCTTGTACAAATAAGCAGCTGATCATTAGTAATATTCAGCACACAGAGCCATCACTAAAACAAAAACCCAACTCTAGAGAGTGTGAGTTAATATGGATTCAGGCTCTCTTAGTTCCTCTAATTGGACCCCAAAGGAAAACAAGGTCTTTGAAAAGGCTCTAGCCTTGTATGATAAGGACACCCCGGACCGCTGGCAAAACATAGCCAAGGCCATGGTTGGTGGCAAATCTGTTGAAGAAGTGAAGAGACACTATGAAATCCTTGTTGAAGATCTCAGTCACATTGAGTCTGGCCTCGTTCCCATCCCCAACTACAAGAAGTCCCCTGGAACCAGCAACAATGCTGCTAATGAACAGAGGTAATGCTCATTCCACCAATATCATGTGTTTTTTTTTTTTTGCTTTCGAATACTAACGTTAGATCCTGAGGGTGTCTTTGGTGCGTCAGTAATAGACTGTATAAAGTAAAACAAATTAGAGTGGATTGTAATGTATCAATCAAGCTACAAATGAAAATTTAGAGTCCATGGACTTAATTAGCACAGGAAAAGTGGAAAGGTAAAAGAAGTGGTCCATATTTGATATTCAGTAGTTTAAAAGAAAACCCTGCTTTGCGTAATCCTAAAGAATCAACATTACTATCAGCTTCTTATCAGCGTCATCCCTGCGTCATACGATTCCAACTGTGAGGCATATTGTTGGTTATGATATTATTTATTATGAACCTATAGGTCGAATTCATCTTAAGAAATAAATTTATAAAGAGAAGGTATCCAAAAATTAATAAACCACCAGTTTAGCAGGGCCGGCCCTGGGCAGGAGCCACAAGGGCGACTGTCCAGGGCCCAAAAATTAAGGGGCACTAAATTATCGGGGTTTAGGTATTATGTCTCCCTTTATATATTTTCTCAAGTAATATAATTTGGGCGTGAGGGCTTAGCCCCCAGCTTCGCTTGGGTTCCAGCACTCGTTAAATATTATTTTTTTTAAACATATGTTTTCGTAATGAAAAAAGACACATTTTGAGCTTTCGCACCGGGCACCCAAAAATTCAGGACCGGCCCTGCAGTTTAGTAATGTGGTTAGAGCTTTAAAGAACTATTAAATTTTTTTTTTTTTTTAATTTAAGGTAATATTTCCAGCAATCATATTTCAAGTAGTTTATGCATGGAACAGAATTTTTTTGCCTTTTTAATAGCAAAATCTAAGACTACATGTACATTTTTTTAATTGCTTTACAGGCTTCTAAAGAATCTTAAGCTGCAGTAAGAAGTCCAAGCCTTGGCACCCTTTGAAAGGTAGATGTGGCTGTCAACATTATGTGAACAAAACAGCTCTGTCCCTTCAGTCTCTCTGTCTCTGTCACATTGTAATTGAAATGTTATTCTTCAACCACTTATATATCCTTGTAATGGAAGTATCTCACTTATTTCATAAACAATGAACTCAACTTCATTGCTTAATGTATGGGCTAAATTTGAACTAGGGATCTAAACGTCATTGTATCTCAGTCGACGCTTGAGCCCAAACAATACATAGGCTTCCAATAAGCCCACATACTTGAGATTATACCTCATGGCCTTCACCTGGTCCAAATGACGCAATGGGCTTTTACCAAGGCCCAATCGATATGGGTTCCAGTCCATACTAGAACCCCAACCGACATGTGAGGACCAAATGACATTTACATTCCAGTCGACATCTGGTCTACTGGGTTAATACATGCTCAAACGTAAGGCTATCAACAACCAGACTTTCATCAGCCTATCAACCGGGCCTATTCTTAGTCTCATTCCAATTGAAGTCTACTGGACTACTTCCAACCGACACCTATTGGAATTAGATTGCTCATCGCATGACTATCAACAGTCAGCTATTTACAGCTCTGACCCTACACACAGCACTCACATACGAGGCCCACGAGCCCGTACACCCATAAGGGTAAAAGATTTAGACGACCAGATGGTCTCTAAGAGACGCAAACCGTATTACTTACTGTCCCAGCCGACATCACTTGATCAGTGTCCCAGCCAACAGTCCCATATTATGAATGTCCCAATAGACATTGTACGTCAGTTTACACACGACTAATTCCTTCTTAACAAGGAAACTAAGTATATGGATTGAAACATACTACCTACAAACATAGTAATTAAATCCGAATACAATTGGGATTATACCTAATCCCGGATACTTAGGCACTCTTAACTCAATCCCAACTCGACTACCCTCTCCTAATAGGATTGGAATTCGACTATTCCAAGGAATCCTAATTCAACTAAGAGGCTACTTTCACAACCTATAAATAGAGAAAAGGGTCGAAGTAGTTGAGGCATACAAGCTTTGATTCTCACACTCGAGTTCTCAAAGGACATCACTTCCTAAACACTAGCCTATCGCCTTCACGACAACAAACAATGAATTTCGAGGTAACCCTTTGCCTAATTCTTCCTCTCTTTTTTTCCGCTTAGCACCACTACTGACTTGAGCATCAGAGTGCCTACAAAATCCATCACACCGATGGATAGTTACTTTGCGCTCTCTTTGCCTTTGTTTTGCAGGATCATTGGCATCTTCATCCTATAATAGGAGGTGCAGTTCACTATCTATAATTTGGCGCCCATCATGGGGCCCTAACGATTCATAGCAAACAAAGCTTTCTGTTAGTATTTGACCAACTTCACAACCATCTATGGCTTCTGGGAATGAAAACACCTCAAACACCATGTTTGCTCAATTGGCCGCTCTACAGGAATGACTACAGGTGTTGGAAGAGGAAAACATCGCAACACGAAGAACCAACAACAGCCTCCAAAGGCAGCTGGAGCAGATGGCCTAAACTTCTCAGCATTGGGAACTCCACAATTAGCCAGAGGTCCTGTTCTCCAGACCAACTTGCTAGAGGCTTTTGATGACACGGTAGACTATGATCAACCCCCATTAGACCATTCACAGAGGCGCCAGCTGTCCAATCTCCCTGCAAAAGATCTTGGCCAACAAGTCATCTCTTTTATGCTCAAGGAAATGAAAGTGTTCAAAGAAACAGTCCTCTCCAGCCTACCCAGAGTATGGTTGCCAATCAAGAAGAGCCAGGCTGGAAAAATCTCAGACACACCCTTCCACGAGTCTATCACTTCAGTAGAACTGGCCCAGAAATTTATCCCGCCAAATATGAGGCTATATGATGAGTCTATCGACCTAGACGACCATGTGGTCCATTATAAATACAAGATTATGTCTATGGCTCTTGCGACAAACCAATGGGAGGCCGACATGTGTAGAGGATTCAAAGAAATGCTAGTAGGCCCAGTCCTAACCTGGTTAATCAATCTCCCCCATCGATCTATCAGATCCTACCGGGAGCTAGCAGATAAGTTCGTGGAGCACTTTGCAAGCTCTTGCAAGTTCGAGAAGACCATGGATGACCTAAATTCCATTCAGCAGTAAAAAGAAGAATCCATGTGAAGTTACGTTTCACGCTTCAATAGAGAGAGGATTTCCATACCGGACCTCCACCAACTGATAGCGGTCGAAGCCTTCTGCAATGGTCTACTCGTTGACAGTGGGCTATATAGGAAGTTGACAAAGTTCAAGTACTACACCATGGACCACGCAATGGCCCGATATCAAATGGAAATCTCATAGGAAAAAGATAAAAGGAACAAAGATCATGATGACCTCAGTAGTCGCAATAAGGAGAGAGCTTCAAACCCCTCCAAATGGCCGAAAGACTCTGAAGAGTGGAATCAACAGCCAATAGACAGGAGGAACCAACATCCAAGGGAGAATCACCCTATCAACAAGGAAAATGACCACAAGCCTTCAACCTACACAGTTTTGCACCAACCTTTATCTAACCGATTAAGATTTCATATGACAACTTCATTGTGTCACTGGGGATCTGGTCTCCATTCTAAAGAAAATGAGAGGCACAATACTATAGCCAAAGTGCCCAAGAGAAGGATTATACCAAGCAAGGGACTAAAAAATGGCGATCTACTTAGCTAATGTGAAGGACCCCCATTTGACATTCGAAAAGTTCACTATTTCATAAGTCCATAGAGCAGAGAACTACCACGTGGATTCTCTAGCCACCCTTAGATAAACAATTCAAGGGGACAAACCCAATTAATCTCGATCATCTACTTGAGATGGCCAACCATATGGGGAGAGGAATCCAATGATGTCACCTCGATCAGCCCTATCGATATTTGGATAACCCCATTAATTGAGTACTTGAATGATGACACCCTCCCACATGAAAAATTTGAGGCTAAAAAGATACAACGTCAGGCTGCGAGATTCACCCTATATGATGGCCAACTTCTGAAGAGATCTTACTCAGGGCCCTATCTAAAATGTGTTACTCCAAATAAGCCCAATATGTATTAGCTGAGTTGCACGAGAAAAAATATGGGTACAACCACTCAGGAGGAAGGAGTTTGGCTTGTCGAGTCCTCACAACAGGCTATTATTAGCTCACCATACGAGCTAATTCAACAGACTTTGTTGGTCGATACGACAAGTGCCAAAGGTTCTCCTTCTTGGGATATATTCCGTAGAGCTTCAGGTAATTTTATAAACGCAACTTGTTGTTTGAAATAAAAGATGTATTATTCATTTATCAAATTTTTGATTTAAATCGCATATTATAAATTGTCTAGTTTACCCTTGATTACTTATGTGCCTCCAGGCTTAGTATATGAGTGTCATACACAAGAGGATTTAAGTCTGAAGTTAGTAATATAAAATAGTCCATAGAGAGCAAACAAAACAGTTACTTTGTTTGTAGTCTATCTATAGCTGCAGTCCATTCTATGAATGTATAGTGACCTTGATCCGAGATCATCCATGTGGTGACATGAGAATGGAGGAACCTTATATGATGTGATTATATAGGACTGGACCTAGATAGAAATAAATTTCTTATAATATCCGTTAAATAAAGAAATTCATTTCAATCTACTAGAAGCTCATATATGGATTGATTTGAATCGTGAGGTTGGTGTAGATGTTGGGATATATTCCCTAGAGCTTCACATAATATAAACGGAATTAGTTATTATGAAATAAAAGATGCATTATTCATTTATCAAAAGTTTGATTTAAATCGCGTATTGTAATTATTTTGTTTACCCTTGATTACTAATGTCCCTTCAGACACTGTGTATGAGTGTAATACAAAATAAAATATAAGTATGAAGATAGTAATCTAAAATAGTTCATAGTGAGCAAAAAAAAAAAGCGGGTAATTTATTTATGGTTTATCTATAGCTGCGGTCTATTCTATAATTATATGGCGACCTTGATTCGGGATCGTCCATGTGGTGACATGAGAATGAAGGCACTTTATATGATGTGATCATATAGGACTAGAACCGGATAGAAATGAATTTCTTATAATAGCTGTTAAATAAAGAAATTCATTTCAATCCAATAGATGGTCATATATGAATTGATCTGAGTCCATAGTGTATTGCGAACTCCTGCATGGCAGGCTATATCATTTGATTTACAAAGGTGAGGTTGGTGTAGCAATCCCGACCAATAACTACGTACTTTAGGGACATGGTTTGGTGTGTACCTGGGGATGTTTTACATAAATATGAAGTTCACTCCTTCTTGCAAGAAGTAGATGAGTATCTTCCTTGAGGGTTGACTCGGTACTTGAACGATTAGAGCACTCAAGTTTTTCTATTACAAAAAGAAAGATTAATATTCATAATGGTTATAAATAAATTGTTAGTTAGAGAATCAATGGTACTTAAGGCATAAATAATTAGAGGGGTATAACGGATATTATGACCCGGCTCTAAATATGAGATACTTGTGAAGGGCCAATCTATATATAATGACTATATCGATGGACACTGGTGTAGTTCAGCTTATATAACATTTCTCTGGCAACGAGAGTGCATCTTTGGAATTTTAGTGGAATAACCTGAAATTAATAATTTGGAATATTTAATTAAGAGTTTATTTAATATTCCTGGATTATTGGAGCTCGAAACTGTAGGTCCATTTGGTCCCAGTGCAAGCTTTATATACTGAGCAAATTAAATATAATTGGATAGTCCAATTATATACTCATATATTTATAAATTATTGTTAAAGAAATTAATAACATATTTGTCACACAAGTAAATTTATATTATATTTAATATAATATTTTCATTAAATAAATGATTATGAGATAATCATTTAATTTAGTGTAAATATTAAATTATTTAACATGTCACTTATGGAAATAAATGGTTTTAACATATTATTTTAAAATTCAATTTTTTATAAACGGTAGTTACACCTTTTTTATTTTGGAAACTAGATAATGTCATCATGATGACAATTAACAAAATTTGGTTATTACAAAAATGGGGGCGGGCCTAAACCTAAAAGGGAAGATAATGGGTTTTGGTTTGTTGTTTACAACATATTAAACCCTAAGTATAAAAGGGAAATTGGTTTTTATTTTTTTTACCCTAATTTCATTTGTGTGAAACCCTAGCCACCTTGTTCAAAAGTTTTTCTCAAAAGAGTTGAAAGAAAAGTAAGAACAAGAAAAGAAAAAGATAATTTCTTTACGTGACATCATTTTTCTAAAGTGTGTAGAGATCAAAATAGTGAGTCTAGCCCATACTAATTTTTATTGGTTGCGAGTCATAGCACGAAAGACTCATTGGAGATCGAATCAAAACACTTTTCTTTTCAATAGACAAGCCATTGAGCAGAATTTTTTGCTTAATGTCGCCTCTAGCTGGTTGATTTGTGGCTTCGTATGTTTTGTATTTTATCTAGAAAAATTTCAGAATACAAAGGGGTGTTATGTGGTTGTGGGGCTGTTTTAGTGGAAATATTCAGATCTGAATCATTGCTCTTGGACATGGAAAACATGGGCTGATTTGGGTGGGTTGTGCGAGTATATTGGGTACAAAAATGGTCCAGATCTGAGCTACTGTTCGGGGGCTATTCTGGGGCTGGAAAATAATTTAAAAATACAAGCAAAACAAGTCTCCAAGGGCTGGTCAGATTTGGCATTCAGAGGAAGAGGGCAGAAAATTTTCAAGGTCAATCCCGGTGCCTAAACCACTTCCGCTACGCGAGGGAAATTGGTTCCTACAATTGGCATCAAGAGAAAGGTTGAAAAGTGTTCTTAACCCTTCTATTTTTATTGAAAAGTTTATGTTTTTATCGATTTATATGAGATATAAATTATTTTAATGCATGTTGTGATGAGTAGCCACATTCTTATGTTCATGTGATGAATGTTTGTTTTTAAATTCATGTGATGAATGTATTGCATTGATCATAAATTTTTTGGCTCTTGGTTTTTATTAATTTTGGTTTTAGGAATGTAAGGCTATAATGCCGTTTTTTTACAAGTGTTGTAAATTTATTTTCCTATGTAAAATTATCAAGTTGTATATTTTTATGTAATTAGAGAGTCGATACCGCCAATGACTCAATCCCAATCCATGGAGCAAGATTTGAAGACCAAGGGATGTCTTGGTAAATTTTGTACTAATTAGATTAGTATATGAAAATAAGAGTTCGGTCAATGTAATTTTATTTTATGTTATATGTATGCTTATTTCGAATTGTTTAAATAACATATCATATAACTGAAGGTGCATACTCTTATATTTTCGTATGCCATAACATGTAATAGATGTATGGATATTCTAGTCATAAAATGTGATTTTATGAAATTTCAAAGAGTTAAATTGGAATATGATATGCATGAAAACAAATTAATAAGATTAATTGGTTTAAATGGTTTAAAATTGGAAATTCAAAATTTAAATATAAATATGGGCTTTACAAGTGCATTTTATTTTCCCTTGGTATATCAGATAAAAATCCGGACGTAAATTCCATAGCCAATTCCGAATAGACGGTAGTGTGGTTTGCACTCAGGATACAATTCCACGTACCATTAGAATTTATAAGACGCTTATATTAATTAAATAGTTTAATTAAAATGTTGACCCTTTTGAATTTCTAAAATTTTCAACTTATTAGTGAACTAAAATTTTAAGAGTTAAAATTAATTTGGTCACTAAACCAAACTTAATTAAATTAGTTTAATTAAGTAAAATATTAGTTGACACTAATGAGAATTAGTGAATAAAAATTTTAAGAGTTAAAATTGGTTAGATCAATAATAATGCACTGGTGTAAAATAGAGTTATGTCTTAGCTGTACATAAACATATAGACACTAGTGCATTAAAATATTTGATATTTTAAATTGAAACCTTTAATTTTCAAATAGTGAGTGGGAGAGAGATATACGTCAATATATCCCAAGATCTCCATTATTAGTCCGAATACGTGAGATTCAAAAGGTGTCTCGAGACGACTTTATTTTCGTCCCCTACGGATGGTGTCCACTTTGAGTCAATATCAAGTTTGGATTCCGAGATGATAGGAACTCTAGATGTATCAGGTGAATTATCCTACCCTACGACGGCACTTGACTAGTTAAATCTAAGAATTTCGGAAAAACGGGTTACAATCACGAATGAATGATTAAATTTTAATCAAAATTCCTTGATCAAATAAAATGGTTGTTAGTTAATATAGGAATAAGAGTTATTCCCGCATATATTAATCAATTGAGATTGTCTCGATCTATCATTACAAAAAAATGACCTACCATACGACGACACTTATTTGTGGGATGATAGATTTCTGTGGCATAGTAATTCTTTTATGTTTCTAATTCATCATACATGGTTCATGCATCATGTTTAATTTTATGCCTAAATGTTAGATGATTTTAATATGCGATGAATGAATAATTAAAATGTATATTTATTTTATTTCCAGCGATGGTTTCTCCGATTATTGCTATTCTCTCAAATGAAAAATTAACGGGAGAAAAACTATGTTAAATGGAAAAGTAACATGAACGAAGACCTTAAGTTTTTCCTGGTAGAGAAATGTCCTCCCGAGCCAGCCATAAATTCTAGTCAAGCTGTGCCCGATGCCTACTAGAAATTGGTCGCGGCCAATGAGAAAGCCTGTTGCTACTTGCTAACAAGGATGTCTGAAGTTCTTGCTCGAAAACATAAGCTAATGGCTACAACTTCTTTGATGATGGAGTCATTGCAGGGTATGTTTAGACAGCCTTAAGAGTGGCAACGTCATGAGGCCATGGTCTCATCTATGATCGCAAGGATGAAGGAATGGACATCAGTCAGATGGCTCGTGTTGAGGATGATGACCTATCTCAACACGGCCGAAACTTATAGAGCTCGTATTGACGAGCGTAGCCAGGTGACCATGATCATGTAAACTCTTCCAAAGCGTTTCCTACAGTTTCAAAGCAACTATATTATGAAAAAGTTGAGCGTTTCCTACAGTTTAAAAGCAACTATGTTATGAAAAAGTTGACTTTTACTTTGACTGAGCTGCTTAATGAGCTCACCCATTACGAGTCCATACGGGTGGATCCTCGTAAACCCAGTGGAGAGGCAAATATTATTGAATCTTCTAAATCTGCCAAGAAAAAGAAGAAAGACACTGGGAAGGCTAAGGCAAAGCCTATGAAGAAGAACAAGAGAAACTCCAATGATGCCAAGCCCAAAGGAAAATGTTTACATTGTAAGAAGGATAGACATTGGAAAAGGAAATGTCCTAAATACCTTGTTGAGGTAAAAGAGAAAAAGGCCACAAGTAAATATGATTTACTTGTAATTGAGTATTTATTAGTGGAGGATGATAAATCTGCATAGATTGTTGATTCATGAGCTACTAACCATGTTTGTTCTTCTTTGCAGCTACTTGATTCATAGAGTGACCTTGCTGAAGATGACTACACCATGAGGGTCATGATAGGGGATGCCATTTCAGGAAGAGCAGTGAGAGTTTCTAGTTTAAAATTTTCAAATAATAGTTATTTACATTTAAACAATGTTTTATTTATTTCTGGTTTTCACAGGAATTTGATTTCGGTCTCAAAAATTTTGGATGATGGTTTTTCTATTTCAGTTAATAATAATTTGGTTATTATTGGTATAAATGGATTAAGTATATGCACATGAAACTCATAAAATAATTTATATGTGTTAAGGCCATTAACACATAATTCATTGCTCAACACTGAAATATTTAAGGTTGAAAAACCAAAAATAAAACGGCAAAAGATTCCTCATGATGACACATATATGTGGCATCTTAGACTTGGTAATATTAGACTGGACCGCATAGATAGGTTAATAAAGAACGGAGCTTTAAACATGTTAAAGCTTGGAACTTTACCAGTATGTGAATCTTGTCTAGAAGGAAAGATGACCAAAAGATCTATTACTGGAAAAGGTATAAGTGACAGTCAACACTTGAGCTAATACATTCAAACGTTTATAGACCGATGAGTATAAGAGCCTGATGAGGTTATGAATACTTCATCACATTTATTTATGATTATTCAAGTTATGGGTATGTTTACTTAATGTCGTATAAGTCAGATACCTTTGAAAAGATCAAAGATTATTGTGCTGAGATTAAGAACTATTTCAGTAAAATGATCAAAATTCAATGATCAGATCATAGAGGAGAATATCTTGATAGTGATTTCGAGGAATTCTTGGTTGAGCATAGGATAGTATCCCAACTCACAACACCTAAAACACCACAGTAGAACGGTGTTGTCGAGAGGAGAAATCAGACCCTACTATACCTGATAAGATATATGTTTAGTTACAGTTCATTGCCTAGTTCATTTTGGGGATATGCATTGCAAACAACAATGTATATCCTCAATATATTTCCATCTAAGTCCGTTCCTAATAATCCTTTAGAGTTGTGGAGTGGACATAAAGTTAATTTACGATAATTCTGCATATGGGGGTGTCCAACATATGTGCTAAGAATAAGACTACAAAGTTGGTGTTGGGTTTTCTAGGTCAAACCAAGATCAATTAAGCATATAAACGTGTGAATACATCAAAGTAAATTAGCGGAAATACTCACTTTGATCGGCTTTGCGATGCGAAGAACATAAAAAAATTTCTGCTCCTTGAAGCTCTCAGCCATGCCCTTCCTTTGTGCTCCTTGTGTTTCGGTCAACCCCTTGGTGTGTGGATCTTCAAGCTCCAAGCTTGTGAATGATTTCATGCTCAGGAATGGGTTTCCCTATCACCTTTGTAAGACTCCATGGATGTGCTAGCATCATTGAAAAATTGCAACAATTTTTCTATTTCCCCTTGTGTAACTCTCGACCATGAGAGAAAATAGAGAAGGAGAGAAAGGGTTCCAAGCCGTGAGATGAGGGAGAGAAAAATGGTTCAAAACCGTGTGAGGGAGAGAGGAGAAGAGAAAGAGTGTTGTGTGTTTTGATTTCAAAAATCAAAAATCAATTACCACTTCCAAAAATGGTACAAGGCATTAAAGCCTTTCAACAACTCCCATCAATCACAAAAGTGACATGCATCATATCACTTGAGTGACTAATGATGTGACGCGTGATGTGACTTGTGGGCCCCACTTGATTCAAAATGCGAGTGGGCCCGCATCACATCCCGGGCTCGGGTTCGTTAATTCCAAATTAACGAATTTTCCGTTGCGACATAATTAAATCAAATTTAATTAAATAATTATGCCTAACAAAATTAATATTCACGTCTCGCTAGTGAATTAATTCTAAATTAACTCGTTCGCCCGAATTAAAATCTAATTTTAATTCCACGTCGAAATCTATTTTCGTTTATTATATCGAATATAATATTTTATTGATTAATTCCAAATTAATCGTTCTATCTCTTCAAATAGTATTTTATCCCAGATAAAATATCTCCGCAATTAATCCTAGATTAATTTTCTCTCTCTACTAATTAATCCCAGATTAATTATGTGCGAGTCATACGTCATCGGTGAATCTTCGGGAAGCGACCCATGAGATCCCTGGATATGTTGGCATTAAATCCAGTCGTCGGACTATCTGAACACGTATGTACTAGTACTACATTTTTACCGATTTACAAGACATGGTTGGCTTCTAGCAAAGCACCGTGCCTACCCAATTCTCCATAAATATTCTTAAAGGAATATGTAATCTATATCAGGCGTAGTATACGTAGTATTGCGTATTGCGATCCAGTATCAGATGTCACGTGCTAGGCCTGAGGCTGGAATTGTGTCTGCCCCATAGGAAGCACATATCGGATCTCTCGTAACTAGTCTCTATAATCGGATAAACATGACCTAGTCATATTATCCCGATAGCTGCAACATATAAGAATACCAGTTCCTTATCCTACGTGACCATCATCTCCATATGACTGAAGTGATACTTCCATCTTGACATCACACCCAATACACTACGATTCTCAATATACCTAGAAGTGGCATACACAGAACCTGTTAAAGCCCTGGATGACCAAAACCAAAGTATATTGATTGTCGCAAGTATTAGAGATGCAAGTCTCAGGTTAAGACCAAATACACCTACCCTGATTCGGACTTCCATAGACACATAGTCATACTACCAATGGAATTCTGAGGGGTCTATCCAGAGCGAAGCTGTTTCTGTACCATCTACAAACACAACCTCATATTACACTTGCATGAGTATCCAATACCCAAATATATGAGAACTATGCCGTTATGCTCCCATAACACACATACTAGTCTATTCCGCATTATCGATGTCCAATCTCGATAATACTACGACTAGGGATGTTTTAATGATTAAACCTTAGTGGATTAATATTGTCTCATATCTTATTAATCCGGTACTAATCATATGTACTTTTATCATTTATATATCCCGGTAATCTAATTACAAATGATAAAAGAGCAATTTCATTTGTCACATAGTTAATTTGTACAACAACACCATGTTCTGTACAAATAGTGATGCTATGGGTCATAATTTTCCAACAGTTGGAGCCACGTTCTCAAGTGTGCCTATTTATAGGCTATCCTAAGGTGACTAAGGTTGGGTACTTTTATTGTCTGGAAAATAATAAAGTGTTTATGTCGACAAATACTAATTTTTTTGAGGAGGACTATATGAGAAAGTTCAAACCTCGAAGTAAAGTGTTACTCGAGAAGTTACTTATTGGTTCGACCAGCACACTATCGTCAATAACAGGTGACAGAAACATAACACCTTCGACATTTGAGCGTCAGATGTAAGTATGTCAAAATGATCTGCCACTTAGACACAGTGGGAGGGTTGTACGACATCCTGATCGCTATCTAGAAATTGGAGAGGCATAGGTTGTTGCATCCAGTGATGGTGTAGATGATCCATTGACCTATCGTAATGCAATGAATGATTTTGATAAAGAAAAATGGCTCAAAGCCATGAACCTCGAGATGAAGTCTATATACTCCAACTCAATCTGGGAACTTGTAGATCAACCCGATGGGGTAAAACCCATAGGTTACAAGTGGATCTACAAGAGAAAGAAGGAATAGATGAAAAGTTATATACCTTCAAGGATAGGCTAGAGGCCAAGGGTTATACCCGAAAGAGGGAGTTGACTATGATGAGAATTTGTCGTTAGAAGTCATGCTTAAATCCATCTGCACTTTTCTCTCCATTGCCGTATATTATGACTGAGATTTGGCATATGGACATCAAAACTGCATTCTTGAATGACAATCTTGATGAGAGTATCTATATGGTACAACAAGAGGGGTTTGTAGCCCAAGGTCAAGAGCAAAAGGTTTGTGTAGGACACATATGTTGGACGACGCTGTTCCGGGCTCGCGGCCCGGTTGCGAGTACGGAGTTGCCCGTAGGGGACTAAACCGGAGAAATAACATGGAGTCGCCACCCGGTGTGAACCGGTAAAATGATTTAAGGCCACACTCACCCCTCACAAGGGAAGACCTCAAACCGTTGGGTTCGAAACGATCTCTTACTCATGCCACTTGTAATGAAATGATTTGTGCAATAATTTAATCGAATCTACGCAACATATTTCCAATAATATTTTATTTCTAAGCTCACATGCATAAGTACAAGGCTCATATCTAAGTTTGCATATAACCTATGTCCGAATTTTCATACAACCTATTTGCATATAACCTATGTCCGAATTTGCATGCATAAAGGTGAATTGAAACACGGCAAACATACAACTTCATAAGCACACCATATTCATGGATACAGAAACGCAAGGAAATGGTAATTGTACAAACATACATAAAAGTGAATCAGAATCATGGCAAGCATATAATTTCATAAACACAACGTACTTATACATGTGGGAACACAAATAAATGGCAATTGCACAATCATGCGTAATAAAGAGAAGCAATTAGGTACATAATGCAAAGAGATAACTAATGGGGTAATCATGCATGAAATGTGATGAAAAGGACTCAGTTTAGTGTATGTACGTTCGTGTGGCGTTCGTAAACACGTTCGAACGGTAAATAGAAGGTTCACGTTCGTATAGCATTTGATAACACGTTCGAACGGGACAAGACCTGATGAAACAAAATGCATGCACGTTCGAGTAGCGTTCGTAAACGCGTTCGAATGGTAAATAGAAGGTTCGCGTTCGTATAGAGTTTGAGAATGCGTTGGAACGGGACAAGACCCTATGAAACAAAATACATACGCATTTGATTAGCATTCGTAAACGCATTCGAATGGGAAATAGAAGGTTCACATTCGTATATCATTCGAGAACGTGTTCGAACGGGACAAGAGCTGATGCATGATAGACGATGCAAACACATTCACAGATGCACAATGTAGACTCTGTGTGCCCGATTGAACTCATTCCCATTCAATCAAGTATACCTCGTCTGGCGCGGTAAAACATCGTGGTAAAGGTAGCCCTTTCGGTATTTTCCCTCGAATAGAGGACCTTTAATCCACCCTAGTTAGCCCATGTGCACTAGAATGCAATACATGCGTAAATAAAACAATGATATGCCAATGGTCAATGACATAACAAGAGGCGCGACAAATCATCGTGGTAAAGGTAGCCCTTTAGGCATTTTCCCTCGAATAGATGACCTTTAATCCACCATAGTTAGCCCATGCGCATTACATTACAATGCATAAAAAATGAATGAGACAATAATGTGGACTTCCGTATATCCTATTAAACGTATCTCACATTCAATCAAACATACTTCGTCCGACGGGGCAAAGTATTGTCGTAAAGGTAGCCTTTTGGACTTTTCTCCCCTCAAATTGAGAACCTTTATACTAACATACTAAGCCCATGTGCATTACATCACAATACATAGAAAATAGAGACAACAATATAGGACTTCCCATATTCGATTAACATGTATCCCATTCAATCAAACACATTTTGTCCGACGCGGCAAAGCATTGTCGTAAAGGTAGTCTTTTAGACTTTTTCTTCCCTCAAATAGAGAATCTTTAGACCAACATAATAAGCCCATGTGCATCATATCATCAATACAAACAAATAATCATACGGAAATTAAATGGCGGAATATAAAATACGGGTATTAAACAAACAAGATAAAACAAAGCGAAACATGTGTCGTTTGCTCAAGTGGTACATGGAGTTGTATCCCATGTACAGATCGCACTACCGTCCATTCGGATTCGGCTACGGAATTTACATCTAGGTTTCCATCCTATATACCACAAGAGACGACACATTTTCCATTCATTCAAGGGCCACAACATGCATCAACAAATGACTCTCATGCGAAAAAAATAAATAATACAATTAAGAGATGAATAAAAGTGAATAATAGAAGTGCCCTCAGGTCTAACCTTTTAAATCGCCTCTCGGACGTACGGTACACGATCGTCGGAAGGGTTAACGCTCCACAACTCCTCTGGTTCACTGGTTCACTGCTTCCATTCACTTTTCTTTGTTTGGACCTCCGTCTTTACTCTGTTTCGCTGCTGTTTTGCTGCTGTTGTTCAGTCACTATTTTTAACGGGTTTTTGGCTACTGTTTTGCGGCTTAGGGGGCTGCTGTTTGATGGTGATTTTTGGTGGTGTTAGTGCAGTTTTAGAGGTGATTTTGGTAATGTAAGGGGCTATTTTAGGTTGTGTTTGTGCGGCAATGGGGGTGTTTTTGGTTTAGTGTTTTCGGCAATGGAGGGAGGAGGAGAAGAAAATTATTTCTTTTGTTGCTTCTTGTCTTAGGCGTGAATGGCCAGAAGTTTTTTATGTGAATGAGGTAGGGGTTCTAAGGGTTGGATTTGGGTTTCTTTTATAGGTAAATGGTAGGGTTTTCTTGTTAGAGAATGAATAAGAGATCATGCAATAAAGGTGAGATATTTTTTTAGTGTTATACAAGGAAAATAAATATATAATTGGGGACATGATTTGTTTTAATTAGGAATATGTTTATTTGATTTGTTTATTTGTTTTATTTAATTTGGTATATGATTTGTTTTGTTTAGGTAAGTAGATTTGTTATTTTTGTAGGTGATTATTTAGATTTTATTTGATTTATTTAATTTAGGAGAGATATTATTTTAATTTGTGACATGTTTTAAATGTTTTAATTATTTTTGGGTGGGCTTTGGTGGGCTAATTGGGCTTGGGCGTGAGGCTAGCAGCAAAACCAGAAGTACCGACACCGTTCGAACGCTGCACGAACGCCGCAATCTGCTTGACATTCGAACGTGTTCACGAATACAGCATGAACGAAAGTAGTGAATATGCAAATTGAATCCGATGACGTACTTATTCTGAATTTCCACTTCCGACATTCGTTCCCCGCGACTTCCGTGACTAAAAAGGTAGTGTCTCCAAATGAGACTCATCATTGGGACTTACATGCAAAATACAGTGCCTACAGTCGCCCCCACTTTGATGGGACTTGTGCAGTGTGTGACAATGACAATCCTATCAAAGTTGTGCAATACATTTTTACTTACCTGGCTCGCCAGCTGCCCCTGACTTGCCTACTGCCTCGAACTGAGTTGATGACACAGTGGACCTCGATCCTGGGACACATCCCCAAAACTGATGATGCAGTGGACCTCGATCCTGGGACGCATCCCAATAACTGCAACAGATAACGGGGGCCTCGACCCTGGGACGCATCCCAATACTGCTGACAATGTGGGTCACGACCCTGGGACTCATTCCCAAAACTGCTGATGATGTGGGTCAAGACCCTGAGACTCATCCCCAAAACTGATGCTGATGATGTGGGTCACGACCCTGGGACTCATCCCCAAAACTGATACTGACGTGGGCCTCGCCCCTAGGACTCATCCCCATAGTTACTAATGATGTGGGTCACGACCTTGGGACTCATCCCCAAAAACTGATGCTGACATGGGCCTCGTCCCAAAACTGATGTTGATATGGGCCTCGCCCCCAAACTGATGTTTGATGTGGGCCTCGTCCCCAATCTGATGCGGATGTGGGCCTCGACCTTGGGACTCATCCCCCAACTGATGCTGACATGGGCCTCGCCCCTAAACTGGTGTTGATGTAGGCCTCGACCCTGAACCGGTGTTGATGCGGGCCTCGCCCCCAAACTGATACTGATTCCTTCTTTAAACTGATGACACTGTACTGTTGCTGCTTCTGGTTGGTTTGCTTTTGCCGCTTTCTCTTTTTCTTATTTGAAACCTATTATTGTAAAACAGAACAAACAAAAAAGAATGCAAATATGTTACGTGTATGCATGCATACATGAATGAGTTTCCTACCCCGTTGGGTTAGGTCTTCTGTCAATTCCCTTGGTGACTGCTCGGTCCTTCTTTCCCTCAGGCAAAATACTGCTTCAATCTATCCACGTTGATCGGCTCGGTGAACTCGTTCCCTTCCAAATCTGACAGTCTCACTGCCTCATTTCCCATTACTTTCTGCATTATGTAGGGTCCTTCCCAGTTAGGTCTGAACTTTCCTCTTGGGTCTGTTGTCGACGGCCTCGACTGCTTAAGTACCAAATCACCTTTTCTGATCTTAGTAGGACGCACCTTCTTGTTGAATGCTCGAGCTAGTCTCTTCTGATATATCTGCATGTGATGCAAGGACTTCAGCCTCTTTTCATCCAGTAGTGCTAACTGTTCAAATCTCAGTGAGGCCCATTCTTGTTCAGGTAAATCTGATTCCTGCTAATATCCTCAAGGATTGTATCTAAACTTCCACTGGTAGTACTGCTTCCATTCCATAGACTAAAGAGTAAGGTGTGGCTTCTGTTGCTGTTCTTACTGAGGTTCTGTACCCCCACAGGGCATACGATAGCTTGTTAGCCCAATCTTTGCAGTTCTCTGTCATCTTGGCTAATATCTTCTTTACTGACTTATTGGCTGCCTCAACTGCCCTGTTTGCCTGCGGCCGGTAATGTGATGACTTGTGATGTCCAATCTCATAACTCTGTAGCATTGCCTTCGTTTCCCCTTGAAACTAAACTCCGTTATCTATCACTACATGATGCGGCACCCCATACCGACATACAATGTTCCGAGCTATGAACTTTTCCATCTGCTTTGCTGTAACATTACGAAATGACTCGGCTTCCACCCATTTTGAGAAGTAGTCTACTGCCACTACTATAAAGCGATTCCCATTCGATGCATTCGGTCGAATATCCCCGATCATATCAATTTCCCATGCTGAAAAAGGCCACGGCTCTGATAGTCCATGCAACTCTGTGTGCGGAAGATGATTCAAATTATCGTGTGTTGGACAATCATGACAATGTTTTACCAGATTTGCACAGTCTGTCTCCATGGTCGACCAGTAGAAACCCTGTCTTACAATCTTGCGAGACAAATTCAACCCATTCATATGCCGTCCACATACCCCGGCATGTATTTCTTCCATTACCTTCTGAGCCTCTTCTTTTCTCAAACACTTCAACTGAACACTATTTACCCGTATCTTGTATAATTCTCCTTTCAAAATCACATACTGAGAAGCCAACTTCTGAATGGCTATTCTGTCTTTTCTGCTTGCTCATTCTGGGAATTCTCTGTGTTCCAGATACCTCTGAATGTCATGATACTAAGTTTTCTGTCATCAATCTCTACTTCCAAAACTCTTTCTGTCTCATAAACAGGTCTGCTTGCTGTCGTCAGTAACAATGGTCTCATCACTAACTTCTTCAGATTTTCCCAAGTCGCTGCAAGTGTAGCTAATGCGTCTGCCATCTAATTCTCTTCTAGCGGCAAGTGCTGAAACTTACAATCGGGGATAGCCTGTGCCAAATTTCTGAGGTGAAAAAGATAAGGTTTCAACCGCTCTTCCTTCAATTCCAATTCTTCCTGCATCTGTCGGACTACCAACATCGAATCTCCGTAGACCTCTACACTCTTAGACTGCAAGGCTATCAATACAGTCAATCCAAAAGCACATGTTTCATACTCGGCCATGTTGTTGGTTACCCCAAATGTCAACCTCTTGGCCATAGGCAAGGTTTCTCCTTCAGGAGTCACTATCACAATCCCAATTCCAGCTCATTTGCAATTCACTGCTCCGTCGAAATACATCTTCGATCCTTGAACTGTTATTGCTTTGATCTCTTCATCTGGGAATTCAAACTTATACCGATCCCCTTCAATAGGTTGTAATGCCAGGAACTCTGCCACTGCTCGCCCTTTGATTACTTTGGAGGTGAGATACTCAATGTCAAACTCTGTCAGCAACACTAACCATCTACCCAACTTCCCCACTAGCGAAGGCACTGAATGTAGATACTTCAAAGGATTCTCTTTTGCCACTACCTGGATCTTGTAAGACTGGAAGTAATGCCGCAATTTTTTGGATGTCCATACCACTGCCAAACAAATCTTCTCTACTTCTTGATAACGGGCTTCGTAAGGAAGCATCTTCTTACTAAGATAATAGACTGCATGCTCTACCCATGTCTCATCTGCCTGTACCATCATTGCCCCCAGTGCTTCGGATTCTATGGCCAAATACAATATCAAGGGTCTGCCAGGTCTCGGAGGTTTCAATACAGGAGGTTTTACCAAGTATTCTCTAATCTTGTCAAAAGCTGCTTGACATTGCTCATTCCATTTCACTGGCTGGTCCTTTCTTAGCAGTTTGAAGATAGGCTCACACACTGATGTCAACTTGGCGATGAACCGACTGAAATACTGAATTTTCATGAGGAATGCTCTGACTTCTTTCTCTGTCTTTGGTGCTGGCATCTCTGTGATTGCTTTGATCTTCTCTGAGTCTACCTCTATTCCTCCCATTCCCACCGTATGTCCCTGCAACTTTCCTGATGTTACCACAAACACACATTGTTGGATATTCTAAGGTCCCAATGATCATAAATCAAGCATGAACATGTGTGAATACAGTGAGGGAGTTGCGGAATACTCACATCGATCGGTTGAGCGACGCTTTGACGAACAAAAAATGAATTCCTGCTCACTATTTTGGCGTTGGCAGTCAACTGTCCAAGCTCACTGGTTTCGGCCTTTTGAGCTCATTCGTCAAGCTCCAAGCTTCGTCGAATGGTTCCCGGCTCATGAGTGGACTTCCCTATCACATTCGCATGTCTCTCGGAGTGCTAGCTCTCTTAGAAATTTGCCACAAATCTCACCATTTTGCTTCCCTTCATTTCGGTTTTCAACCCAGCAAAAACAGAAAATGGTTTGAGAGAGGGAGTGAAGAAGAAATAGAGAGAATATGTTTTGTTTAATTAATTTGGTTTATTTGTTTTCCAAAAACATATACCAAATTTTGGCTTTAGAAAAGTCAAACCAATTAAAGCCATTAATGCCCACAACAACCTCATCAATCAATCAATTCAATCAATTATCACATCACTCAAAGTGACATGATTTGACGCTTGATGTGACGCTAGATGCGACTAGCGATTTGACGTTTGATTTGACTTGTGTGCCGCACTCGAATTCGAAATGCGAATGCGCTCGCAAATAATCTCTGGCTCGGGTTCGATAATTTCAAATTAACGAATTTTTCGTTGCGTCGTAATTAAATGATTATGCCTACCAAAATCACTATTCATGTCGCTAACGAATTAATTCGTTCGCCTGAATTAAAATCTAATTTTAATTCCGCGTCGAAATATAATTTCGTTTAATATATCAAATATATTAATTTTTCGATTAATTCCAAATTAATCGTTCTCTATCTTTAAATGATATTTTATCCTATATAAAATATCTCCGCATTAATCGAAGATTAATTTTCACTCTCATCTTATTAATCCCAGATTAATTAAAAGTGCTAGTCATACGTCATCGGTGAATCTTTGGGAAGCAACCCATCAGATCCCCGGATATGTTGGCAGTAAATTCGGTCGTCGGACTATCTGAACACGTAAGTACCTCGTATTACGTTTGTACCGATTTACAATATAAGGTTGGCCTCTAGCAAAGCGTCATGCCTACTCAATTCTCCGAAAATATCCTTACAGGAATAAAGGATCTGTATCAGGCGTAGTATACGTAGTATTGCATATTTATGTCCAGTATCGGATGATCGCATGCGAGGCCTGGAGCTGGTACAATGTCTGCCCCGTACGAAACATATATCGGATAACGAGCAACTAGTCTCTTTAATATCTGATAATCATGACCAAGTCGTATTATCCCGACAGTTGCAACCTTTATTAGAGAACCACTTCTGTATCCCTACGTGATCATCAACTCCATATGACTGGAGTGACACTTCCGTCTTGACATCACACCCAACACACTACGATTCTCAATATACCCAGCATTGGCATACACATAACCTGTTAAAGCCCTGGACGACCTCAACCAAAGTATATTGATTGTCACAAGTATTAGCGGTGCAAGTCTCAGGTTAAGACCAAATATACCTACCCTGATTTCAGACTTCCATAGACACATAGTCATAATACCAATGGAATTCCGAGGGAGAGCGAAGCTGTTTCCCGTACCATCGATGAAAACAACCTCCTATTACACTTGCATGAGTATCCTATACCCAAATATATGAAAACTATACCGTTGTGCCCTCACAATGCGCACAAGTATAATACTAGTCTTTTACGCATTCATCGATGTCCAATCTCGATAATGCTCTGACTAGGGATGTTTAATGATTTATCCTTCGTGGACTGATACTGTGTCATATCATTCTCCGTCTAGGAACAAATCACAGGGACCTCTTATCATTTATATATCTAGGTGATCTAATCACAAATGATAAGAGTGCAATCCCTTTGTCACATAGTTAATTTGTACAACAACACCGTGATCTGTACAAATAGTGACGCTATGGGTCATAATTGTCTAACACACATTTCTTGGGATTTAGCCGCAGGTTGTATTTGTCAACTCTCTGAAGGAACTTCTCTAGTGCTTCTATATGCCCAATTCTTGTCTTTGATTTCACCATCATATCATCCACATATACTTCGATCTCTTTGTGTATCAAATCATGGAATAATGTAGTAGCCATCCGTTGATAAGTAGCTCCTGCATTCTTGAGCCCAAACGGCATTACCTTATAACAATATGTGCCCCACTCGGTGACAAAGGCAATATTGTGCTTGTCTTCTTCAGCCATGAGAACCTGATTGTACCCTGAAAACCCATCTGCAAATGAATACATGGCAGATAAAGCCGCACTGTCAACTAGTATATGTATTTATATAGATAGATAAACCAGTATATGTATTTATATAGATAGATAGAGCATATGAATGATGTTATGTTTATGAATATAAATATATATATTGAGACTTGGGTATGAGGGTTGTAGAAACTACACTCTAGGGAATGGGATTAAAGTTTAAAGAATGATAAAATTGTAAAGAAATGAATAGACAAGCACTGATGCATATAGAGGGGTACAAAATCAAGAACATAGGCATATATTTAGTATGTAAGTATATGGGTTACGAGTATTTTAATGTATGTTAATTTAAGTATGTTTGGGTGTGAACAAATCATACTAATGATATCTTCTGCTGATAAAACATAAGGTAAGTTGCATGAAGTAATAAGCAAGTTGTTTTATGGTAAGTATGTGTATGTGTGCGTGTATTGGTTTTGGGAGTGATTAAATATGCCAATGTGGATTGATACAGTATTGATAGCATGTATGTGATGAGTTTAAGCATGTTAGATAAGTTTTGTGTATGCTTAGTGAAATGCATGTATATGAATAATCTCAGAGTGTTATAGATATACATGATTAAATGTATGTACATGTATGACATTTAATGAATCATGGCTAGAGTAGAAATAAGCATGAGAAAGGCATATATGCATGTGCATGTGTGTGTGTGTTAAGATTTTCAGAGGTTGAGTTTCGAATTAACTATGTTTTTGAAATTCAAAGTATTTTAAAGAAAAGTTGAAGATGTTTTTGAAAGAAAAGTATTTCAGAAAAGTTTCTTACGGTTTTGAAATTCGACTCATGTTTTAAAAGGTTATTCACGGTTTTATGTTTTCGGGGCATGAGGTAAGACCTTACCCCAGTATGTAACTTGAGATACAGTTCGGAATTGACAGATACTTTGGTTTTGACGGATATAGTAGCATGTGCACATGTGGAGGACTGAGGGGACGCTCTCAGATCCTCGAGCAGGACTAGGGGCTACAGGGTCCCGAAATCCTGATTTCAGAGCTTGGTGGCTACACTGCCAGTTGAGTGATGGTCCTGGGTGTAGAGCTCTACGTTTCCAGTTGAGTATTGGTCCTGGACGTTGGGTACCATCAGTTCTAGAGATGCCCAGTTGAGTGATGGTCCTGGGCATCAAGTGGTCCTGGGCATCGAGTACACCCAATTGAGTGATGGTCCTGGGTGCAGAGCATTTTCAGTTTTTAGATTTTCAGTACACGGTTTTCAGAAACAGAGTTTAGAAACAGTTTTTCAAATTTCAATTTTCAGCTTTCAGAGATGCCGCAGTTGAGCTGTTGTCCTGGGCATCAAGTATTTTCAGTTTTTAGTTTTCAAATCTTTAGTATAGAGTTTTCAGATTTTCAAGATTCAGACTTCGGAAATCAGACTTTAAATAAGAGTTTTCTTAAACTATTATTTTAAAGACAGTTTTAGAAATAGAGTTTTCAGAAAGAGCTTTTCCAGAAAGAGAAAGTGAAGTAAAGTTTTCAGCAAAGAATTTTCAGAAAGAAACTTTAAGATAATAGTTTTTTCAGAAAGAGTTTTCAAAAGTATCTTCTAAAAAGCATAACATGTTAAGTTTTATTTAGCATACACGACGTGCATATGAATTATATATGCTAGTAATTCATCTGAGATGCATATAGTTGACATAGAAGCTTGATAGTATGATTACATATATATATATATATATATATATATATATTTGTGATTTGATGCCTGTGTGTAGTAGCATATATTCACATGGAAGGAACAATTGGTAAGATAATAGCTTATGATTATATGATTTCATATCCATAATTATATGGTTAACCTTGTGCATAACATATGTATATAAAGTTAGCATTTGTAAGATACGAGTGCATAGTAACACGATCTTGTGTTAATATATATGTATCAAGGATGGTTGTAAGAGTTGCTTGCTTGCTTAGAAGGAACACACTGTAAGGACGCTAGATCATGATGAAATGGTTACATTTTGGGTACAGATAGTTTACAGAAATAAGGTTTTAAATAGTCTGATTTGATGATATTTCAAGATAATGAAAGAAATAATATTATAATGAATATCTGAATCAGGTCAGCAAAGAGTATGGTAAGTAAGTAAGAATCAGTGTAGCGCAGCAAAAGAATGACGAGTCTTATGTAATTGCGATATAGAAACCTAAGATATATAATTACCTATAGTTTACAGATGTTTGGTAACAGATAAAGTAAATAGGAGTAGCACCTGATGATCAGCTAAAGTACCACATTTGTGAAATTCCGATGGCACCAGCATTTGAATGATGTTATGTTTATGAATATAGATATATATATTGAGACTTGGGTATGGGGGTTGTGGAAACTACACCATAGGGAATGAGATTAAAGTTTAAAGAATGATAAAATTGTAAAGAAATGAATAGACAAGCACTGATGCATATAGAGGGGTACAAAATCAAGAACATAGGCATATATTTAGTATGTAAGTATTTGGGTTATGAGTATTTTAATATATGTCAATTTAAGTATGTTTGGGTGTGAACAAAGCATACTAATGATATCTTATGCTGATAAAACATATGGTAAGTTGCATGAAGTAATAAGCAAGCTATTTTATGGTAAGTATATGTATGTGTGCGTGTTTTGGTTTTGGGAGTGAGTTAAATATGCCAATGTGGATTGATACAGTATTGATAGCATGTATGTGATGAGTTTAAGCATGTTAGATAAGTTTTGTGTATGCTTAGTGAAATGCATGTATATGAATAATCTCAGAGTGTTATAGATATACATGATTAAATGTATGTACATGTATGACATTTAATGAATCATGGCTATAGTAGAAAGAAGCATGAGAAAGGCATATATGTGTGTGCATGTGTGTGTGTTAAGATTTTCAGAGGTTGAGTTTCAATTAACTATGTTTTTGAAATTCAAAGTATTTTAAAGAAAAGTTTAAGATGTTTTTGAAAGAAAAGTATTTCAGAAACGTTTCTTACGGTTTTGAGATTCGACTCATGTTTTAAAAGGTTATCCACGGTTTTATGTTTTCGGGGCATGAGGTAAAACTTCACCCCAGTATGTAACTTGAGATACAGTTCAGAATTGAAAGATACTTTGGAATTGACGGATATAGTAGCATGTGCACATGTGGAGGACTGAGGGGACGCTCTCAGATCCTCGAGCAGGACTAGGGGCTACAGGGTCCCGAAATCCTGATTTCAGAGCTTGGTGGCTACACTGCCAGTTGAGTGATGGTTCTGGGTGTATAGTTCTACGTTGCCATTTGAGTATTGGTCCTGGACGTAGGGTACCACCAGTTCTAGAGATGCCCAGTTGAGTGATGGTCCTGGGCATCGAGTACACCCAGTTGAGTGATGGTCCTGGGTGGAAATCTGAGCAGTTTTCAGTTTTTAGATTTTCATTACATGGTTTTCAGAAACAGAGTTTAGAAACAGTTTTTCAGATTTCGATTTTCAGCTTTCAGAGTTGCCACAGTTGAGCTGTTGTCCTGGGCATCAAGTATTTTCAGTTTTTAGTTTTCAAATCTTCAGTATAGAGTTTTCAGATTTTCAAGATTCAGACTTCGGAAATCAGACTTTAAATAAGAGTTTTCATAAACTATTATTTTAAAGACAGTTTTAGAAAGATGAAGTTTTAGAAACAGAATTTTCAAAAAGAGCTTTTCCAGAAAGAAAGAGAAAGTGAAGTAAATTTTCAGCAAAGAATTTTCAGAAAGAAACTTTAAGATAATATAGTTTTTTCATAAAGAGTTTTAAAAAGTATCTTATAAAAAGCATAACATGTTAATGTTTTATATAGCATACATGACTTGCATATGAATTATATATGCTAGTAATTCATATGAGATGCATATAGTTGACATAAAAGCTTGATAGTATGATTACATATATATATATGCTAGTAATTCATCTGAGATGCATATATATATATATATATATATATAATATATTTGTGATTTGATGCCTGTGTGTAGCATATATTCACATGGAATGAACAATTGGTAAGATAACAGCTTATGATTATATGATTTCATATCCATAATTATATGGTTAACCTTGTGCATAGCATATGTATATAAAGTTAGCATTTGTAAGATACGAGTGCATAGTAGCACGATCTTGTGTTAATATATGTGTATCAAGGATGGTTGTATGAGTTGCTTTCTTACTTAGAAGGAACACATTGTAAAGATGCTAGATCATGATGAAATGGTTACATTTTGGGTACAGATAGTTTACAGAAATAAGGTTTTAAATAGTCCGATTTGATGATATTTCAAGATAATGAAAGAAATAATATTATAATGAATATCTGAATCAGGTCAGCAAAGAGTATGGTAAGTAAGTAAGAATCAGTGTAGCGCAACAAAAGAATGACGAGTCTTATGTAATTGCGATATAAAAACCTAAGATATATAATTACCTATAGTTTACAGATGTTTGGTAACGGATAAAGTAAATAGGAGTAGCACCTGATGATCAGCTAAAGTACCACATTTGTGAAATGGTTAGGAAATAGTTAATTAATTTAGACCTCATAGTTATTTGCATGGTTGCTTACTGAGTCATTATGACTCACACCACCACAGTTTGAACTTTTGCAGGACAGTAGCTGTCATATAGAACCAGTAGAAGTTCGGTGAAGACTTTAAAGATGGTGGATCGCCCCAATTGCAGTCAAGAGAGTCATGGGTCGAGTTATGGGTCCTCACGGCCCTTATTTTTGTATTTGCATTTGTATTCTACATGTATAAGTCATGTAATAGCATAGTTTTATTTTGAGTTCTGGCCGGAGGCCAAGTATTTGCAATTTGTTTATTGAGTTCAGGCCTGAGGCCTTGATTATGTTTGCATATGTTTTGAGTGGCATAACAGGTTGTCTCATGGTGCTGGCTATAAGCCAGGTTGCATGATGTTCTGCTTACAGCATGCCGAAATTTCGTTAGAATCAGAGGCTTATGGAGATGGGTTTTCCTGTCTCCTGCCGGTAGCATCCTGGCCTAGGCGGGATGTTACAGTCGCATCGAGCTACCAATTTCCTTCTGGGGATACACATTGAATAGTGCAATACTTATTTTGAATAAGGTTCCGTCAAATTCTGTTGGACAGACTCCATATGAAATATGGACAAGAAAGAAACCGGGTTTCTCATTCCTAAAGATTTGGGGATACTTGGCATACGTTAAATTTTTGGATGGTACCAAACTAAAACCCAAATCGGATAAGTGCCTATTTGTTGGTTATTTTAAGGAAACCAAAGGAATATACTTCTACAACCCACAAGAGAAAAAGGTATTTGTTGCTCTTCATGCGGTTTTCCTTGAGAAGGAATTCTTAAATGCAGTGGTAAGTGGGAGAAAGTAGAACTCGATGAAAATCATAGTGATACTATTCCTGGAACCATTCGCTTCTGCAATCGGATCGATCATGTATGCCATGATATGTACACGACCTGATGTCTCATATGCTTTGAGCATGTGCAGTCACTATCAGGACGATCCAGGTGATGGTCACTGGATTGCTGTAAGAACATCCTTAAATATCTTAGATGAACTAATGATGCTTTCTTAGTCTATGGAGATGGAGAACTTGAGGTGACTGGGTTCATCGATGCAAGTTTCCAAACTGATAAAGACGACTCTAAGTCACAATCTGGGTATATATTTTGTTTGAACAACGGAGCAGTGACCTGGAAATCTTCTAAGCAAGAGACTGTTGCTGATTCAACAACAGAAACGGAATATATCGCTGCAGCTGAGGCAGCAAAAGAAGCAGTTTGGATCGTAAATTCCTAATTAGATTAGGAGTAGTTCCGTTAGCAGCTGAGCCCATTCCTTTGTATTGTGACAATAACGAGGCTATAGTGCAAGATAAGGAACTGCGGTCTCATCAACGATCCAAGCATGTACTTCGACATTTCCATCTGATTCGTGAGATTATACATCGTGGCGATGTGAAGATCGAAAAGATCGCTTCAAATGACAACATTGCAGATCCGCTGACGAAAGCTAATTCTCAGCAGAAGTTTGAGCGACACGTACATAGTTCAGGTGTTAGATACTTGAGTGATTGGCTATGAGCCAAGTGGGAGATTATTGGACAATTATGACCCATAGCATCACTATTTGTAAAAGACATTGTGATTTTTATACAAATTAACTATATGAGAAAGGAAATTGCTATTTTATCATTTTTTAATTGGATTACTTGAATATATATATAAA
The DNA here is from genome assembly GCA_019454045.1 of Zanthoxylum bungeanum. NCBI lineage: Eukaryota > Viridiplantae > Streptophyta > Magnoliopsida > Sapindales > Rutaceae > Zanthoxylum > Zanthoxylum bungeanum. Next base: position 1,025 of record SKCR01041747.1, on the reverse strand, counting down.
TGATAAAAGTCTTTATGATTAGTTCCAGATTAATAAGATATGAGACAGTATTAATCCACGAACGGTTTAATCACTAAATATCTCTAGTCTTAGTATTATTGAGACTTGACATCGATAATGCGGAATAGACTAGTATTACACTTGTGCGCGTTATGGAAGCTTAACATCGTAGTTCTCATATTTAAGTATATGATACTTATGCAAGTGTGATAGGAGGTTCTGTTAGCCGTTTGACTGGGAACAGCTTCGCTCTGGATAGACCCCTCGGAATCCCATTGGTAGTATGACTATGTGTCTATGGAATCCGCATCAGGGTAGATGTATATGGTCTTAACCTGAGACTTGCATCGCTAATACTTGCAACAATCAGTACGCTTTGGTTTTGGTCATCCGGGGCTTTAACAGGTTCTGTGCACGCCTCTTCTGGGTTTACTGAGAATCGTAGTGTATTGGGTGTGATGTCAATATGGAAGTATCACTTCAGTTATATGGAGAAGATGATCACGCAGGGATACAAAACTAGTACTCTAATATGTTGCAGCTATCGGGATAGTAGGACTAGGTCATGATTATCCTATTAAAGAGACTAGTTGGCAGTGATCTGATATATGCTTCGTACGAGGCAGACACAATTCCAGCCTCAGGCCTAGCATGTGACATCTGATACTGGATCGTAATACGCAATACATAGTATAATATGCTTGATATAGATTATATATTCTTCGTTTAATATTTCTGGAGAATTGGGTAGGCACGATGCTTTGCTAGAAGCCAACCATATCTTGTAAATCGGTGAGAACGTGGTACGCGGTACGCACGTGTCGGATAGTCCGACAACCGGATTTACTGCCAACATTGTTGGATTTCTAGGTTAATCCCAAGATCATATTAAGCATAGAAATAGAATGAATACGCAAAGAAGAGTGGCGGAAACACACTTACATTGAACAGATTTGGATGTGGTGAGAAGCAAAATGAACTCCAAGATCCCTTTGCAATTTTCGGCCAAGGTGGTCCTCCAAGCT
>SKCR01041746.1:0-42254 GCA_019454045.1 Zanthoxylum bungeanum | reverse complement strand
TAACGTCTAAATAGATATTTATTTACGATTCATTTATTAAACGAATCAAATACGAATCATGATATTATGATTTATTTACTAAACGAATCGGATGCGAATCCATCACATTTTGACCATCTACAACTAGTTTAATATTATCCGTTTTGGACGACTGTGATGACACAATTACGAAACCCTAAACTAAAAAGTGTAAAGTTAATTAATGAGATCTTAAAAACTTCATACAATGAATGATTAGTCATTCCATTTAATTTACGTGTTGAGCAAGTAAGCGACGATTTCTATATTTGGATATACTCATGATTTTATTCTAGGTATGAGCTCAAGTCCAAAAAGATCATATATAATATTTAATGTATAAATTGAAAATTTTTTTTTATAGCTTTTATTAACCGATAATTCAAATGTTGGGAGTTAGAAATTCAAATATTATTTGAGATGCAATTCAATTATTTTAAAGTACTCATTGTCCATGATTTTAAAATAAATAAATAAAAACACTATTAACCCTAGTGAGCTGTCTTGCATCACGTAAATAGCCCATCAAAATTCGGCAACGTTCTCTCGGTCTCATAACCGTATCCACCTACCTACAGTCCACTCTCTGACACTCTACAGTCAACACTAAATTCTATTTGACTCCCACGCTCTTATTTAGCGCGTGAAACCTCCCATTCTCTTCTGACCCTAGTAGTAGTACAAACGGCAGCGGTAATCCATTATGCCTTTATAAAGCGGGTCCACGGGATGGGTCCATATCCACAACGGGCCTAGCCCACGTGACCCTACTCTTTACTTTACTATTTTCGTACTTGTCCTCTTTTGTCTTTTCCTCTCCACCACCTCCTCTCTGCCCAGTACTTTTGTATTGGAAAAAGAAAAAAAATTATACGGATAAATCAAAACAGTAGCCGTCCTTTTTCTGTACAGCCCGAATACCAACAAATTAACTTTAATTAGTGCTTTACCCATACTGAAAAGAAAAATATTAGTTTTATAATTCACATGGATACACGTAGAGCTCTGTAGGATTTACAGGTAGCCCTGTACTTATATTTGATCCATTGTTATAATAATCAATAAAATTGGGGACCTCGAGCGAGCTGAGGCTGGAGGTTAAATTGGGAACAAATGGAAATACGATTATGGGGATGGCATTATTATTTTACGCGAGTGATTGATACTTTGATAGTGACCAAAAGTGAAGAAGGATGTGGCGATCACGTGGTTCTTTTGTCTTGTCTATTTAGCCAGCTCTGCGTACGTTTTGTGGACCATCTTGTTATGTGCATATATTATTTATTAGTATTTATGGACTGTCAATTTTTTTTTTTAATATGAGTATATATTATCAATATTTTCATAAGGATTAATGATGAAATCGATAATCCAAAAAATTTAATGGGTAAAGAGTTTAATTGGTTAAATCGTTTCGAATAAATCAACACAACCGGTTCAAGTTATAAATAATTTTATTTAATTAAAAATTATAAAAAAATATTAATTTCTTTTTGTGTTTTAAAAAATTAAAAAATTGAACTTTTCCGATCAGATTCACCGAAATTGATTAGTTTTTTCTAATTGATTTTTAAGTATTAATCGGATCGGACACAAGGCCGATTCCCGATTCATCCAATTGAATCGACATATTTTTATACAATCTTATATTTGGTTTAATTAGTAGGAGAGCCGTGGTGGGCATTACAAAGCTTGATGATGCCTAGGAGATTAGTTCAATTTTGGTTGGAATTTTACAACGGTTGTCATGTCATCTAGTTGAAGCAACATATATATCTTTTTGATGTCGTCATACATAAATAAAACTTAATTGTAAATATTTTCACATTTTTAATATTTAGAAAGTTGTTGCAAGTCATTTTAGACCTAACGGGTAATATAGTATTGAGTTAATTAATGCCTAATTTTGAGTGGGGATCTAGTGGAACAAACCAGTGGTTGTTAATATACGAGGATAGCAGTATGCCAGTAGCATAATATTTAAATGGGTCGATTTTTTTTGTATAGTTAGATGAGAAAAATGACGAATATTTTGGGGAAAAAAAGTGGAATAACATCAATAAATGAAAATGAATGGATGTGACGCTTCGATAAATTAGAGGTGGTTATAATAATGTAGGGTAATCAGAGTGAGAAGAGATGCAAATCTCAATCATTTCAGGTCACTTGTCATCTCAAAGTATGGTTGGTTAAATGAGAATTGAGTTTAGGTATCATGAAATCATGATCTATGGAATATAATTAATAGAAAAAAAAGCCTCATCTTGCGATTGCTGCATTCTTACTTTCTCATAATTTCAACAATCAAATTCATCACTCTCTTTAACGGATATACATATATATTATTGTCAAAATCTTATCAAAACTTCTTTGACTTGAAATGAATATTAGAGTCGATTATTGTATATTAATTATGATTCAGTATTGAGTTGGGTTTGTACCGAATAGTTAATCAATTATTATGATTTATTTAATATAAATTTCATATGGATCTTTTTTATTTTATGGTTGTTGATCCAATACTCAGTATAAAGTCGCATCAATATCGAATCTTGATTAATTCATCCAAATATTATTACACTTTTTTTTGGTTGGTCACTTAATTGAAAGTTGGATCAAGAAGACATAACCCAATGGCTCAAAATGGTTCTTCACTCTAATAATGGCTGTAGATTTTTCTTTCTTTTGAGAGTAGGTCTATAAGTAGAGGTGATCAAAGATTTTTACCATTACGAGAACCTCAAGTCGTGGGGTTACATTCATCAGTCAAAAAGTGTTTTGAGGAAATGAAAATTTTTGGGTCGTGCTTAATTACGACAGTGACTAATGCATATGGAGTCCAATAAAAAGCTACAGCTAGGCCTCATCTATGATCTGCATGTGAACAGGTTGAAGTTGTATTTTCTTCTGTCCAAAATGAAATGGAGACAAAATAAAATCCAAGAGTATTCACCAATGCGTTATCCATGTGAGGTCCAATTGTGGTTCTTATAGAGGTCAGGTGAGAACATTTGCATGTTACATATACATATATGAATTTTAGAGCTTTGGAAATTCAAATGATTTTAGTGCATGCATGTTTGGTTGTGAGGAATATATGCATATTGATGAATTTGGATTCCTCAACAAATCACTCATTACAACACAAAATTAAATATAATCATTACTATTGTAAAATGGCCATTTCTAGTTATACCAGAATTTATTTTTGTAATTAATCTCACAAACAATAAAATTAAACAAATCATAGAGATAGACAAATAGTTCTTTAATATTACTTGATAAACAAAAGGTTGATCTCTTGTTTTGGGGATTCTCGTACTATCTATAATACTTCATTACAGGGAAAATAAACCGACAATGCTTACATTTCATTCACATTTTCCATTAGCTGATCCACTCCCTAAAATCTCAAAATTTCCCTATTCTGGGTGGTTGTCTAGCTTAAGGAAATGGAAAGTAATTAATTGGTTATCTGATTCTTTGTTTAGAATATTCGTGTCTTTAAGGACTTTGTATTTCTGGTTCATTCTTTGTGTGACTTATGCTTTCTTATGGTTGGATCCGAGTCTGATATGGACTTTCTATTGGGGAGCCCTGAATTCACACTATGATGAGAGATTCCGCAGTCATACTATATATAGTGAGAGGTTCTGCTATAAGACTCTGACGGTAGGTCTGGAAGTCGGGTTCTGATGAAGGACTCCGAAATCAAACTTTGACAAGAGACCTTGAAACCCGATCTTGATGCGAGGTCTTGAAGCTCTCTGCATCCTGCCACGTGTCAATTTCTTAAGTGCTTGATTTTCTCCCAAACATAATTAAATTATAAAAATAACTTGAATTGCTTTATTAATTAGTTATTTATTTTTCAGATCAAATCAAACCAAGAAAAATATGAAATTCATTTTTTCCTTACTAAATCAATTCTACTCTATCTTCTTTACTTTCCCCTCTCATTTCCTTTCCTCTCCCACTTAATTATTCTTATATAGTTTGTATATTAGAATGATTCTTGTCAAAAAATGCTAGTTAACTCACTTGATCAAGACACTCATACATCATAAAGTAGGTATTAGGTTCAATTTCTCGAGTAATATGAGTGAATCTTAACTCATGTAATTATTAATTTACGAGTTTTGTTCTCACAACTTTCGGACTTTGTTCTCGTCCCCTTCTAGGCTTAGTCAATGATGACTCATCAAGTGAAAACTAATTTGTATAGAAGGGATATGGCGTTCATATTCTCTTCTTCAATGTAATGAAATAATAATAATATATATAAAGAAGAGAATTTAAACATTTCTTAAACTTAAAAAATATATTAGAATGAATCTTGGACTACACATATAAGCTTGAGGCAACCCTCGCTCTAGAATTATCTTTTGAACATGAGTTAGGTCAATGAATTTAGAATAATGATATGATCTTGACCACATAAACACTAAAAAAAATAAAAAATTCACTACATGACAACATTATTTTTTATTTCTAATCTTTTATGTACTCAATTATGTGTTGAAATGTGTGCATTTATCATTTTTCTACAAGTTAATAAATTTTGGATCCAAAAGGATCAAAATAAATTGAAATTTGACTAATAAACAATAAGTACGTTCGCCAGAGCAGAGGGTGATTGTTTTGATATTACAACAATTATTCGAAAGGCGTTTTAATTGAGTAAATTCTTCTTCATCTATTTCACTTACAACAAAGTTACAATTTCAATTCTGCCTCAACTTTGTTCATACACGCATCTCAACGCGTTCCAAAATGTCGGAACATGTTGACTCCCAAATAAATCTCGATTTATTTCGTATCATGTCGTTTTTATATCTAATTAATTCTATTGAGTCGTGATATGATTTTGACTTGCCAAAACACACCCAAAACATATCAAAGTTCATAAAAAAACTTGATATCACCCACAAAATATTAAGATAAATGGCGGAAAATATAAGAATATTAACCGCTCATCACATACATTTGGGGATAAAATAGCATGGAGTAAGCTGTAGGAATTAATGTTAATAATATGAAATCACTGGTGCTTGTTTTGGATTGCCATTCTGATCTCGGACAATCTCAGCCTTAGCAGCCTGCGTGCGGAGAAGATGTGTATATGCTAAGTCTGCTTTCCGATTATTGGAATTATTATTACTGGAGTCTGGGGTCATCAGTGACGCCGGCTGTCGTACGTGTCAAGGATACCAGCAAATTCGATTGCCGACACTCACTCAGGTACTCCAGAGTCATGCTTGCCATATTGTGTTAGAAATCTATTTGACGCTACTTTACTCAAAAGTTAGCACGAGAATTGAACGTTATTTTATGTTTATATTTAGAGACCAATATCACTTTTCAGCCGATACGAGATATTTTTCTCAACACTCCCTTTCAGTGGGATCGGTCTTGAGATCCTTGAGATCTAAGATCATTTTTATATTTTCAGGCCTTCAACCATAGTATAATATTATAATATAAAAATATCGAGACCATTGTTAGTTAAATATTTAGGAGTTATAATAAAAAAAAATCTAGGGGCCATTCCCGCCTTAGTCCAGGGCTGGCGTTGACCCTCACGTGCAAGTCGGCATTTTACATGGTCTGTGTCACGTGAGTAGGTAGTGTGAGCCCACTCGTATATGAGATTGACTCTAATATCATGTTGAAATCTATTAGGTCTAACTCAACTCAAAAGCCGAAATGCATGTGTCTAACTCAACCCAAATGATAGCTTTAGAGTAGAGGGTTCCCCAATTATTATATTTTAAGTTCGTTCATTCATCTCAGCCGATATATAATATTTTTCTCAACACTCTCTCTCACATGTAGGTCGGTTTTTTACTTGTTTGTGACATGTTGATAGATAATGTGAGTCACTCGTGCATGAATTTGGCTATGATATCATGTTAAAATCTATTGTGTTTAACTAAACCCAAAAGCTAGCCAGTTTGAGAGTTGATGGTTTTCTTATGCTTATATTTTCATATCAAGGTCATTTAACCGGGGTGTAAGATTCTGACAAAAAGAGAAAGATAAAAAAATACCGCAAAACTCAAGAAAATTGGAAATTAGACAAATACAAAAGAAGAAAGAGAAAATAAATAATCATAATACACTGGGTTTGAAAGGAAAAGAAATTCTAGAAAATTTGAACACTCCAAAGATGGTTTCAGACATTGTCCATTCTCTTTAAATACATCACCATCCCTAAGATTCTCTTTAAATGCATCACCTTCAATGGCTCTATATGGGTAAACGTGCTTCACAATAAATGGGCAATCCATTTGGGTTTCAACTTTCTAGGAAATAAATGAAGACGAGAATTATAAAGTAAAAATTTTTGACAAATTTTATTTTATTTTTCGTGAAATTCGACTATCATGAAAGGCTTTAGTTTTAGCTTTAAGAATTTTCACATTCTCATATGAATCATTCCTTAACTTTTCAAGTTTATTTAATTACAATTTATGTTCATGATTGACATTTTCAATGTTTGAATTGAATGCTTTAATAGTCTAATATGCCTTATGCTCAATTTCTAAGGCAAATGACAAAGTTTTTCATAAACTAAACAATAAAGAGACATTCCAAAAGATGTTTTGAAAGCTGTTCGGTATGTCCAAAGTGCATCAGTCAGTCGAAGAGACCAATCTTTGCGATTTGGGTTAACCATTTTTTCCAAAATTTGTTTGATTTCCTTATTTGCTAGTTCAACTTGACCATTTGTCTAAGGGTGATGTGAGGTGGAAAATTTATGTGTAACTCCATATTTTTCATTAAGGACTCAAAATACTTGTTACAAAAGTGTTAAACTCCATCACTTATAATGGACTGAGGTATTCTAAATCGACTTAATATATTTTCTTTTAAAAATTTAATCACAGTTTTATGATCATTGTTTCGACAAGGAATCGCCTCAGCCCATTTTGAGACATAATCGACTACAACTAAAATATATAAACTCCAAATGACGGTCCATGAAATCTATTCCCCAATAATCAAAAATTTCGATGACAAAGATGAGATTTAAAGACATCATGTTTCTTTTTGAAATGGATCACAAATTTTGATAATTTTCACAAGTTTTTCAGAAAGCGTGTGTATCTTTAAAATGATGGGTGAATAAAATCCACACTGTAAGATTTTTACATCGGTTTTCTTAGATGAGAAGTGACCTCCACATGCTTCTGAATGACAAAACTGAATAACACCACTTATCTCATTGTCCGATATGCATCGACGGAAAATCTGAGCAGGTCAATACTTGAACAAATATGGATTGTCACTATAGAATCTTTTGACTTCGGTCAAAAATTTATTCTTGTCTTGGTGGCTCCAATCTGGAGGTATTTTTCCTGTTATAAGAAAATTGACAATATTAGCATATCAAGACATTGTATTTACAGAAAATAAAAAATCATCAGGAAAAAAATCATTGATAGGAGTTGTGTCAATTTATGACTCATTTGTGAGTCTCGATAAATGATCTACAACTACATTCTATGCTCATTTCTCGTCCTTGATTGTGAGATTGAATTCTTGAAGCAGCAAAATCCACCGTAATAATATTGGCTTTGCATCATGTTTAGACATCAAATATCTAACAAGAGCATGGTCAGAATAAACAACAGTTGAAGAACCAATTAAATATGATCGAAATTTATCCAATGCAAATATTACAGCAAATAGTTCTTTTTTTCGTGGTAGTGTAAATTATTTGTGCACTGTTTAAAGTTCTTCTTGCGTAATAAATTACATACGGCTAACCTTCATTTCTCTGTCTTAATACTGCATCAACTGCATAATCACTAGCATCACACATTAGTTCAAAAGGCAAAGACCAATTAGAAAGACCAATCATGACATCCATACTTCAATAATTCTGGCAAATTCTTTAACTCTAATTTGGGTGTTTTCTCATATTTTTCTTCTTCTAGCGCTTCTAGTTCCTTAAAATTTTATTTCTCTCCATCGTCTTCAGTACCTGTGCAGAATCAAGTAAAAAATCATTAGGAATATCCGAATTTAATTGCGTACTTGATTCAAGAAAATCAGCAGTATAAATTTTCATGAGATTAAGCTCCAGTGTCATATTGCCAAATCATAAATTCATGATTCAATTCATGCAATTAATTAAAGCATTAATTGTTGCTAAAAATGGGTGACCAAATATTACATGAATTTGCTTATAACTGTCTGTTACAGGTTATGTTTCTAAGATAATAAAATCCGTAGGATATATGGATTTATCGACTTGCAACAATTCATTTCAGTACCTTGACTGATCTATCGGCAAGTAAAAGAGTAGTTGAAGTTGGTTTTAACTGACTAATATTAAGTTATTGGTAAACCGAAAAGTAAATTTACACTGGGTCTAAGATCAAGCAAAACATGTTCAATTTTTTGATTTCCAATCATACATGAAATAGTTGGACAACCATGATCCTTGTATTTTAATGCATTATTGATTGAGAGAATGAAACTTACATGTTCAGCTAGAAAAATTTTATTTCTTACTTGATTTTTTTTTAATGGTGCACAAGTATTTTAGAAATTTGACATAAGATGGTATTTGTTGGACGTCATCTAACAAAGGAATATTGATCTTTACCTGTTTGAATATTTCATATATCTCTGAGGAATGATTCAATTTCTTTATTTTTAATGCTTGAGGAAATGGAGGTGCATGTGAAAAATTGTTATCACCAACGATAGGTAATGATTCATCAACCCTTTCCTTACCCTTTGAATCTGATTTACCTTCAACTTCACGAGGTTCAAGAATAAGTTTGTGGATGACCTTACCACTGCAAAGAGTAATAACATTGACTTACTCTATGTGTTGACTACCAGAACTACCCTCGTGAGGGTTTTGATTGTTGGGATTTTGGGCGAAGGGCGCGGCGGAAGCGCGGTTAGGGCGAAATCATAATTTTAAAACTTTTCAAATTACCGAATAAATTATTCAATATCTAATATGAATAATTTATTCATATTTCACCTAAACTCATTTATTCAATATTAAATAACGACATAAATAAGGTAGAAACTTCGCGAAACTTTTACGAAAAACGTTTTTCCGCAAAATGACGCAAAATATGTTTTTGACCGAACCGATCACCTAACACTTATGGGGACTGCCCATGTCAGCCCCAATAGTGTTAGGGCAGTTCATGGGCTGCCCGAACACTGACAAATTCACTGTTTGGACAGCCGTCACCTGGTTGGCTCAAAAATCACCCGGTAATGCCGTTTTTCACCGTTTCGCTTATTTCAACTCCGAAATAATTTCCAACAATTGTTCCAACACCCAAAACACATCCAATATATTTATATGACATCAATTTCATCAACATAAACCCAAATTTTCCAGATCTGATCCAGAAACCAAAAATGCCAATTTTTCATGCTTTAAATCCAAATTTTCAAGATTAATCTAATTAATCAAAACACCAATCAAAGTCACCACATATGAACCACCCAAGAACAATTCTAGGCATTACAAGAGTGGTCATAACACTCTAGAATGACAACATATCATCAAATGAACAAATTAGATACATATTACAATAATAACACCCAAAACACTTCACACATGCATCAAATCCTTCCAATTCATCCTCCAAATCCAAAAGCCCCAAATTTATAAGAAGAAAGTAAACCCTATAACTATTCTAATAATTCAAGATATGAAACAAATTTCTAAACTCAAGAATGATAAAGATTACATATAATCTCCAATTATCCTTAAGCTTTTCTTGAATTTTTCTTCACTTTCTTCTTTGTTTCATCAAACAAAAATTTGAGAGGTTTGGAGGATGAGGGTTTCGGTCATGGCTTCCATTGAAAGGCAAAACAAAAATTTTTAACTTTAAAAATTTTGGTGACCGACTTTGGAGGGCAATTTTGTCCATTTACCAAATTTAATCCAATTAAAAATATTAAACTTTATGTTAACCAATCATAATTGCACACATAAAGTTTAATTAAATCATGCCATGTGTTCCAATAATAATTAAATAAATTTCATAATATTTATGAAATATAGATATTATTTAACTATTCAAATATTTAACAATTAAATATCTAAATAATTAATTAATATGATTATTATTATATATGTATTTTTATTTACATTAAATAACAAATACATATATTAATGGCATGTGTCAAAATCTCATTTGACAAATAATTAATATGTATCAAATCAAATTTTGTATCAAATACAAATACAGATTAATTACGATTGACCAAAAATGCCATTATGCATGTGTTATCGTTTAACCGATTAAACGATTCGAATTAACTCACTTAATCCGATGAAGTGTTATGAATAATATATATTATTCATAATGCGTTTCTCAAGTGCTCAACGAGTACACTTCATATTGTGGGACTCTCTAAGTTTAGGTTTATCCGTCACAAAATCTAATTTCGTGTCCATAATTCACCCACTCATGAATTATGACGACCACTGATAATCTAGCTAAACTATGCAAGTCGAGGTCATTGCATACGTATAATCCCACCGTCACAGGCTATCCATATTATACATGAGATATAGATAAAAACGTCAAATCCTTTCGGTATAATATAGTCGACTTTCAATTTACGATCTCTAAATAACACTCGGAACTGATTTCCGAAGTTATACAACGGCCATGGATTTACTAGATTGCAAACACGTGTAGGATGCATATGCCCTGTACACAAGACTGGCGGATCCTCTATTGATACGCACTGGATATCATTAGCATCAGTCCACACCCAACGAACATGCAGAGGTCTGATCTAAATAGATCGGTGACGTGACTGCCATCAAAGTGTGGAGGATAACTCATATATCCCACTGTGGTATCTCAAATCGAAGGACCACTATGATCGCTCAACTCAAGAAGATTTCTATTGACGTTGGTGTACCATCTATTAGGAAATCTTCAGTGAGTCGTTCAATGTTTATCAAATAAATACCTACATGTCTATATGAGTCTCCCGAGACTCATGGTCCATTGGGATAAACCATCAGACCAAGTCACGATATACGACATGTACTGGTCTCAATGGATTTTACTAACCGACCCGTGTTAGTAAATCTTGACCAGAAACTTTATTTAAGGATATACAACTTATAGTGCGCTTCCCAATGTCAATTACAAACTACATTGTAACTGCGCACTGCATTGTAAATCCTTGGGTCTTTGTCTAATATACATGTATCACTAAACTAGATTTAGTTTTAATATAATCATAATTAGATATCTAATTGTAATTAGATCGAATATGTGTATAAAAGACAAGAGGTGCTACCGTTAAATAAATAATATTATGGAAAATTGAATTGCTCGTATTTATGAATCGGACATAAATACGATCCGGATTGGCACTTTGAGCACCAACCCTAACAATTTCTTCCACTTGCTCTAGTGCCAATCCACAGTATCATATACACATCTCAATGTGTATCACATACCCATAGCTCTCAAGAGCTCACCTAGCACTCAAGAGGTAGGCAACAACAAGTAAACTCGCTTTAACAAATTGAGTCCGTCCAACAAACTCAATCGTTTTTCTTAGCCAACATCATTCATATTTTGTAGAATCCAAATTCCACATCAATATGACTTAGACGCTATATCAGTATTGTGCTATAGCTACTGAGTTGTCTATGTATTTAGAGATCAAATCCAAATACTATGAGACAACCGCAAGCACTACACTAATATAAAAACTTCTAATCTATTAGGTCACTATGCAACTTCATAAGTCAATACTTTATAAGTTACAACTGATTCCACTAATTTAGTAGAATCAATGATGACACTCCCACTGCATCTTTTCTGACTTTAAATGACATAGACCATATAATGTCATAATTAGGATCAAAACTAATCTAACCTTATGGTTACAGACTAAATTCTCCATGAATAAGAAACTCATTCTTAATATCTCTAAGATAACAAAGAACATGTTTCAAGACCCATCTTATGGTCTGCAGCATATCAAAATAACTAGTAACAATTACGATTAAATTGATATCTTTAATCGCACATGATATAGTATTCATTACGCCATCATCCTATGATGCATAAGATTGACTAGACATTCTAATTAGTCTTTCTTTCGACAAAAGGAATCATCCTTTATGAAAGATGAATACTATATATATATATATAAGACACGTTAACTGTCAAACAGTTATACTAACTGTCATACATATAGTCTTACTGTGTACTTTATTAGATCATATCTAATACGCGACTAATGTGAGTATCTCACAAGTCTCTTAGTTTTATATCATATATGAAACTTTATATCAAATATAACAGAGACTACTCTCACTGCTTTCACGGAGAAAAGAAGACTTAGGATATATACAATGCTAGAAAGAAGTTTGTACGCTCCCACTGACCCTATTAACAAATATGTATTCTCTATGCTTTGATAAAATCAGAAATCTGACTGTAATCAAAATTAGAGAACACAAATTTTCGGAAAGCTTATCTGAGTCTACAATAGGCTCTTTAGGCTAGTATATCAAACTTTGATCTTAGCAGAATATAAACTCTAGGACCATTCTAGAATGAACTCTTCAAACAAAGAAACCACAACAGATTTCTCATTCGAAGAAAACATTCAGGAACGCCACTTTACATTATTTAGCCAAAATACATAGTTTGATATCAACATTAACCAACAGATTCTTAATTGTTCAATTAGTGTGACTAGAGAGAATTTTTCTCAGAATCTACAATAGATCACTCAGTGAAACCTTTCTCATTGTCATACTATAAAGGTTGAACCTTTAATAAGCTCACCTTGCTTTTGTTGCGCAAACAATTTGCACATTTTATGAACAATTTATAACGTAAGCTCAATCAAGTTCAAAACTTGATCATAGTAAGTTATGAACAATCTTAGATCTATGGTTCAATGGTAATTTCTGAAATCGATATCAAATATCGTTCATTCTATAAGTTATAGGATAATTTTCTTCGATAAGAAAACAACATAACCAATAAGTATCAAATACTTTGTAAATGATTTTGACATCCTATTGAACTTATACGATAGATATCGTAGGGTCATTTCGTCTAATTAATTATGTAGTTCCATTACAGTTTATCACTCTCACATTTTACTTTAATAAGTCAAGTCTTTTCTACAATTGTCAACATCCAATGTTACACACCAAGTAATAAAATAATTTTATTATTCGGGATCGTAAAAAAGATATTCTATCAAATAGAATAAATGATAAACTTTTACTTGTACCTCCGAGGCGCAAGTACTTTCAATTATATAACAATTATACAAAAGAAACTTTTCAAGATTCGAATTTTCTACTATACATATCATATATGTAACTGTAGGAACGAATGGAACCTTAATTAATAAGATGAATTAGTGTTACTGGAGCATAACCCAAAGAATATTGAAAACCAATTCGGTAACACTCAATATCAACGAATCAAATCATATAAGATTCAATTACTCCCACTGGCCAATTTCATCAAGATGGAATCGTGGAAGTTTAATATTGAGTAAGAATCACATTCATTAAATAACTTTAGAACTAATTGCCTTAAATTCATATGTTTTATCATATCAAACATCTTTGAACAACTCAAAGACTCACCTTGAATTTTAAAATTATAGTTTTCAACACTTCAAATTGAATATCTTTGAACCATTCAAAATATTCTATCCGCGTTTCATCAGAAACATATTGAAATTTCTCGAACAATTCAAGACATTCAATATATATATATTCTTAGAAATGTGTAACTAAGTCATGACAAGTCATTAACTAAGTTACGAAGTAAAGAAAACTATCCAAGACAATGTCTAATTTATTAAACTAGATATATCCAATGTATTAGTTCAATAAATCTTTGGTCCAATAACGATCATTGGTTAAATGAGATTTAATCACATCCTGAATACAATATTAATTAAATAGATAAGGATATTTGGTGTGATCTCGTATCAGACCATCCTTTACCATAAGGAACAATCATCTAATGCTTATGTGATAAAAAACTCATAATGCACTATTCTAAGTTATTTAGTTAACCGAATATTTTTCTTAATGTTTATCTCTTCGACAATGACACTACTAGTCGTATTACAATATGTAACAATTGTTTATAAAGAACAAGTAACTATCCAATAGTCACAAGTTCTGATATCAAATATGAAAACAATCATTAAACACTATTTAAATAACTAGACATGAGATCTAGTATCCAATACCTACAGTTATCGTATTATGATAATTGATATTCTCTATACATAACTATACACATCTCATTTCTTTAGTTTTATAATTTACCTTCAATTATTCATAACAATTGTAAATGATTGATTAGCAAACTATGTCAGACACGTGACTTCTAAAAGTCACTAAAACCAAGAAACGTCATTATAAGATAAACAAATATTAATGGGGTTTTCTTAATTCCAGTCAAGAATCTCGAGACATGAACTAATTCAAGTCAATTCTTACTACATAAGAAATTATTATTACTAGATAACTATATCCAAAATAAATATCTATTTAGATTACTAATCGTGACTTAGTAACTAAGTCACTAACCATCTTGATTTTTCAAAAAAAAAAAACGGAACAATAATTCCCGATGGTTTGAACTAATCTAACAATATCTAAGTCTACTATCATTCAAGAACCTATTCTAGAAATATGCAACCATAAGTAAAGTCAGAAATAATATTAAAGTAATATGCTATGCAGTGGATTAAAAATATAATTCTATAAACAATATAGAATAAAGGAAATAAAAAAAGCAGCAAATTCCATAAAATTACACACTGCTTTAGTTATGGATTTTTAACCCAGCAGTGTCTCCCACTACTTTACGTAATACCGTAATCCCCAACGGAGAACGGGAATTCAATAGTTAAATCGAATTCCATAGTGAGAGTAGGATCTCATGAATATATTTCGACTCACAGCTTTGGCATGATCTCACATACGTATATTCATTAGGTAGACAACTCATTGTCACTCACTCACCAGTGACTCCTGATTTTGGTCCTGACCGTTTATCGTTATGACAACTTTGACATGTTCATAAGGAGGCGTATCAAAGCTACAATTGCCAATGACAAACTCAAGCTACCGATGTAGTCATGACAGCTTTGGCACGTTCAGGATTTCCACTTTCACTTGAATTTATCTAGTATCAATATACAACCGGCATAGATAAAATTCTATCAACTACACCCTCACTGCTTTGGCACGATCTCAGATGCAGCCATAGAAAGTTACCCATAAATCTTATTGACAAGACGGACCAAGAAACATGCATCCAATACACGTTACTTTACAACCTTATTTTAAGCGGGGATATTCCTCAATGAAGCATTGCTCCACATCAAATGCAAAATTTTAATCTAAATCATTTTCTAAACAATTCAATTCAATCTTAGAAAACATAACTCAATTTAACCATTAAATTTCCGTTACGTTTCCGTTAGTGTAGAACTGAAAAGTCAAGAAACATATAGATTACATACATGTGCAAATATTAAAATTGGATTACATATCATATATCAAGCATGACTAATGTAATGGATGAAACATCAGACCTGTTCTGATATCATTTTTGTTGGGGTTTTGGGCGAATGGAGCGGCAGAAGCGCGGTTCGGGCGAAATCGTAATTTTACCGAACAAATTATTCAATATCTAATATGAATAATTTATTCATATTTCACCTAAACATATTTATTCGATATCAAATAATAACATAAATAAGGTAGAAACTTCGCGAAACTTTTACGAAAAATGTTTTTCCGCAAAATGATGTTAAATGCGTTTTTGACCGAACCGATCACCCAACACTTATGGAGAATGCCCAGGTCAGCCCCAATAGTGTTAGGGCAGTTCATGGGCTGCCCGAACAGTGATAAGTTCACTGTTTGGACAGCCGTCGTCCGGTTGGCTCAAAAGTCACCCGGTAACGACGTTTTTCACTGTTTTCGCTTATTTCAACTCCGAAACAATTTCTGGCAATGGTTCCAACACTAAAAACATATCCAATACATTTATATGACATCAATTTCATCAACATAAACCCAGATTTTCTAGATCTGATCCAGAAACCAAAAATGTCAATTTTTCATGCCTTAAATCCAATTTTTCAAGATTAATCTAATTAATCAAAACACCAATCAAAGTCACCATATATGAACCACCCAAGAACAATTCTAGGAATTAAAAGAGTGGTCATAACACTCTAGAATGGAAACATATCATCAAATGTGTACGGGCCAAATTTGGGCCCATGGGCAAAATTGACATTTAACCCAAAACAACCACCGACCCTGAAGCCCACTAGCATATTCAGCCTATAAACAGAAATGCCATACAAGGAAGCCTCATGGGCCTAAACCCGTTAACATGAAGAGAACCAACAGACACCACTTACAAGAGTCAAGAGAGAATCCAAATTCATGAACTTCACCATAAAGACGACAGTTACAAGATATAGACACGATCATCAGTTATCAGACATAAATCACCTGAATTAAACCATCATGAGAGAAGACTCCAACGATCAGAATAGGGACCCCGCATCAGGGAACCTATAAAATAAGAAGACAAAGCAATATAGTGGGGATCTTCTTCTTCTTCAGACTATTCCTATCATCAAGACACGACTCCAATACACCGCCCTCACGACAAAAAATCTGTGGTTGAGGTACTCCATATACCTTAACCCTTTCACCTTGAACTTATTCGTATTTTGGGTAACTTGAGAGTCGGAGTGCCTACGGCTTCCATCACACCGGTGGGCAGTAACTTCCACTTTCGCTCTACTCTTATTTTGCAGGTTTGCTCATGCCCCTCAACTTACATACTCGATTGTGGACCTCGATCGAAATCAGTTTCAACAAAATGAACAAATTGGGTACATATTACAATAATAGCACCCAAAACACTTCACACATGCATCAAATCCTTCCAATTCATCTTCCAAATCCAAAAGCCCCAAATTTATAAGAAGAAATTAAACCCTAGAACTATTCTAACAATTCAAGATCATGAAACAAATTTCTAAACTCAAGAATGATAAAGATTATCTCTAATCTCCAATTATCCTTAAGCTTTTCTTGAATTTTTCTTCACTTTCTTCTTTGTTTCATCAAACAATAATTTGAGAGGTTTGGAGGATGAGGGTTTCGGTAATGGCTTCCATTGAAAGCCAAAAGAAAAATTTTTAACTTTAAAAATTTTGGTGATCGACTTTGGAGGGCAATTTTGTCCATTTACCAAATTTAATCCAATTAAAAATATTAAACTTTATGTTAACCAATCATAATTGCACACATAAAGTTTAATTAAATCATGTCATGTATTCCAATAATAATTAAACATATTTCATAACATTTATGAAATATAGATATTATTTAACTATTCAAATATTTAACAATTAAATATCTAAATAATTAATTAATATGATTATTATTATATATGTATTTTTATTTACATTAAATAACAAATACATATATTAATGACATGTGTCAAAATCTCATTTGATAAATAATTAATATGTATCAAATCAAATTTTATATCAAATACAAATACATATTAATTACAATTGACCAAAAATGCCCTTATGCATGTGTTATCGTTTAACCGATTAAACGATTCGAATTAACTCACTTAATCCGATGAAGTATTATGAATAATATATTATTCATAACGCGTTGCCCAAGTGCTCAACAAGTACACTTCAAGACTCTCTAAGTTTAGGTTTATCCGTCACTAAATCCAATTTCGTGTCCATAATTCACCCATTCATGAATTATGATGACCACAGATAATCTAGCTAAACTATGCAAGTCGAGGTCATTGCATACGTATAATCCATCTGTCACAGGCTATCCATATTATACATAGGATATAGATAAAAATGTCAAATCATTTCGGTATAATATAGTCGACTTTCAATTTACGATCTCAAAATAACACTCGGAACTGATTTCCGAAGTTATACCACGACCATGGATTTATTAGATCGCAAACACGTGTAGGATGCCTATACCATGTACACAGGACTGACAGATCCTCTCTTGATACACACTGGATATCATGAGCATCAGTCCACACCTAACGAATATGCAGAGGTCTGATCTAAATAGATCGGTGACGTGACTACCATCAAAGTGTAGAGGATAACTCATATATCCCATTGTGGTATCTCAAGTCGAATGACCACTATGCTCGCTCAACTCGAGAAGATTTCTATTGACGTTGGTGTACCATCTATTAGGAAATCTTCAGTGAGTCGTTCAGTGTTTATCAAATAAACACCTACATGTCTATACGAGTCTCCCGAGACTCATGGTCCATTAGGATAAACCATCAGACCAAGTCACGATATACGACATGTACTGGTCTCAACGGATTTTACTAACCTACCCGTGTTAGTAAATCTTGACCATGAACTTTATTTAAGGATATACAACTTATAGTGCACTTCCCAATGTCAATTACAAACTACGTTGTAATTGCGCACTACATTGTAAATCCTATGGTCTTTTTCTAATATACACGTATCACTAAACTAGATTTAGTTTTAATCTAATCATAATTAGATATCTGATTGTAATTAGATCGAATATGTGTATAAAAGACAAGATGTGCTACCATTAAATAAGTAATATTATGGAAAATGGAATTACTCATATTTATGAATCGGAAATAAATACGATCTGAATTGGCACTTTGAGCACTAACCCTAACATTGATGACTCTTGGGGTTTGGTTGTGGTTCTGCATGAAATTTTCCTTTCTAATTAATGGTCAATGCAAATGTGATTTTGGAAAAAAGATATCTTTAAAATAACTCAATATTTGCACATTTTGTTTATTGATGGCTTCTTGTTTCTCAATGAATGCATGCAAGGTATCCTCAAGGGTTTTCCTAGGGGGTCGGACATATGGTGCGTAGTTCTGGGAATTTTGGAAATTCTGGTGTACTTGGGGAGGTTGTTGAGATGGTTGTACTTGGTTATCATTCCTCCAATTGAAGTTTGGATGGTTTCTCCAATCAGAATTGTAGGTTTCTTGAATGTGTTTATGGATCTGACTTTCGTGGAGACATTCTTGCAAGGCTGGTAAGGCTGGACAAACTTGTGTGATGCATATTTAACAGAAAGGTTATGGTCTCCCTAAGGTTAAACATACCTCTATCAGTGACTGTGGTTTTACAGATGACTCACAAGTGCCAACTGTATCCTATTGTTGTGCATTATCTGCTCTATGTTCTAGGTAATCTAGTACATTTTATGGATTTTTGTCCCTAAACTCACCATTACACATCATTTCCACTACTTGTCTATCTTGAGATGTTAAACCCTCGTAGAAGTAGGAAACCAACCTCTGTGTTTCAAACCTGTGATGTAGACAAATATTTAACATCTCTTTAAATCTCTCTTAACATTGGTTAAGTGTTTCCCCTGACTCTTGTGTGAAAGTTGTGATTCTCCTATTAAAAGAGTTTGTCCTGTGAGGGGGAAAGAATTTTTTTAGAAAATGCTCTTGTAATTCATCCCATGTTCTTATGGATCATGACCTAAGGTTCTACAGCCAAATTTTAGCTGTATCCTTTAAAGAAAAGAGAAAAAACTTTAATTGAATTATATTCATGCTGTAATTTTGGTATGTACAAATGTTACATACCTCTTCAAATTCCCTTAAGTGCTGATAAAGATTTTCTGATTCTAGACCTGGAATGTGGGTAAAAGTTGGATGACACCTGGTTTAAAATTGAAACGTGATGCATCTGAGGGGAAAACAACGCAAGATGGTGATATTGTCATAGTGGGATTCATGAATTGCCTGAGTGTCCTGAGATGATTAAGATCACCATACTGAGACTCGTTTTCTTCATGATCAACTGGATTTTCAACTCGGGCAGAAAAATTTTCATTTTTGTTTTTGACCATTTTGACTGACGATGAAGGTGATGAATACTCTCTATTTAATCTACCGCTAGATGATCGAGACCAATGTCTCATGCAACCTAAATGCAAACTATATGCTAAAATTTTAAAATATAAATACAATACTTACAAAAAGAAAAAATAATAAACAAGTAAATAAAAATAAATGACAAAGGAAAAGAAAAATAAAGAAAAAAAATACAAATATAGTGATTAAATCTAAAAACGTCTTTTGATTCTTGTCAATTCAGATCTCAATTGAATTTCTCGTTCAGCTGTCTCAATCTCTCGAATTAAGTTCTCACAAAAAATTATGGAAGAATCTCTGGATGGGGATGGTTTAAGAAATTCTTTGGCAAAAAGCAAGCTCCATTTTAATCGATTTTTTTGTCTACTGTAACCTTGATGTTTGGGTTTAGGATTCATTCAGGATCAGTCATGACATTTTGGATCTACATAAAAAATGCAAAGAAGAAAGAAAATAAGATGCAAAAAAAAAAAAAAAAAAATTATTATTCTATCTATTAAATTATAATCCCCGGCAAAACAAAAATAATAAAATTATTTTTCTAGTTATGCGTCCAATGTATTATTTCAACTACATAAGAAATAAAAATATAAATATAAAAAAAAAATTAATTATTATTTTACAAATGTGATAAATTAAGGGGATTAATGAAATTATAAGTGTAAAATGATTAGTTTCTCTTTTATTAAGTGTACACTTTTTAATGTTCATCACTAGTAACTGTGCAAACTCCACACTGACCGGTATGAGAGACCGGTATGAAGTAGCCTGGTTCAAGAGGCGATGCAAAACTGCTCAGAGTAGAGCAAGGACACCGGTATGTCGGTGTGGGAGATCGATATGCCGGTCTCAGTGCAGAAAATGCAGGATTCGAAAGTTTTAAATATTTTGCACATGACCCCATATGTCCTATGAACCTAGAGACTTAAATTATCAACTCACTTACAAAGAGAGCCCTAAGTTAAAACCACATTAAATATTTTTCAATAGGCGCTTGAGTCTTCACATTCATTTTACTCTTCATCACAAATTGCTTCGATATTTTTTTGTAATGTCCGCTGATGCGCATCGAAGTCTTCCGCGTTGAATCCATCTTGAGTGCTATGACACAAACAATGTGAAGTCCCCACAGTATTATACATTGTTATTTATAGGGCCGATCATAGGATAAGACAGGCAAGAAGTTCATCTATGGCCTCCAAATTTTTTATCATAATTATTAAATAACTAATGGATAAGAGTCTCGATTTTTTATATTATAATATTATGTAATGGTCGATACTCACAAAATATAAAAATAACATTGAGTCTCAAGAATATCATAATGGACCCTGGATATTTAAAAAATTCATAACTATCATTTAAACAAGTGGATGAAAACTTAATTTCATACCGTAATAAAACTTCCACCATACATCAGAAGGAAGCAATTTCATAATTTTGATATCTATTAATTTTGAGAATTATTACCTCCAAAATCCATCCAATGTAGTTGACATTGTTTACGTGCTGGTTGGCATCCATGTCACTCCATCTTGGCTGGATAGTGAGCGAGCAAGCATGAACGCAAATTCAACAAAAGATTCATAGAATGATAATTATTACATCACTTAAAAGCTGAACCATATCGAATTCTCACAGCTTGTCAATTTTTCCAACATCTTTTTTCTCTCTGTCAATAACAAAAGTATTTAGGTAAAATGGTAGCACCTCTTGCCTAACTTGTTCAGGAATCTTGTGTTGGCGACTTGGTCGCGTAATTGGATTTTGATGACGTCAACGCAATCGACGACTTCGACGTACAATCACGAAGCAATACAAAAAGTGTCGAAGCATATGAGGTGAAGAGCGAGAATGTGAAGACTTGCGGAAAAATAAAGATTATATTGCAAAAGTCTTAGCTTAGGATTTAATTTGTAATGTGAGATGTAATATTCAAGTGCCTAAGCTCATAGGGATCATGCACATTCACTTAGATGCATTAGGGGCATGTACAAAAAGCATTAAAACCTTCAAATCTGCATTTTGTATTTAGGGAAGCTCTCTGGAACCGGCATGGACCTTACCGGTCCCTTACCGGTCATTAAACCGGCCTTCCCCTGTTTCGCATGCCTACTGGAACCGGGCCATACCTCGCCGGTCTCCTCGCCGGTCTCCATGCCGGTATTGGCATAACAATCATGCTCTCTGGAACCGGCACACTACTTACCGGTTTCCTCGCCGGTTTGCTTGCCGGTCCAACGGCTAGTTTTTTGAACGTTATGTTACCGTTGGAGCCCTAGACCGGTATGCCGGTCCCCTCGCCGGTGTGCTCGCCGGTCTCGCTGTAAGTTAGGGAAAGCTTTGCATTTTGTTATAAATAGAACCCTAACTCTTTTGCCTTAGGTTAGAGACTTAATACATAATCTTCATACATTTTCTAAGGCAAGAAAAGAGTGTTCAAAACCTTCATATTCATAAACACTCATCCAAGCTCACACACACACCTTCCATACATTTAGTGAGCTTAGAAACACTTGGGTTTGCTCTCACACAATCTTCTTATTATTTGTGAGTGCCCAAGTGTGATTTAATTCTTTCATATCAAAACACTTGTGATTTGTGAAATCCCATTGTTTGGGTAAATTGTAAAGGTTTGTGAGTGAGCCTACGTAGAAAACTCAAACTTGTAAAAGGTTCGGAGTGCGCCTTGGCGGAAAACTCTTGGTTACGAGTGAACCACGGAAAACTCGATTCTAGTGGAAATCTTCAAGCGAGGCTTGGGGGAGTGGACGTAGGCACGTTGGGCCGAACCACTATAAATCTTGGTGTTGTATTTCTCTTTCCCTTAACCTTTATTTATTTGCAAGTTTTGTTTACATTTATATTATTGATTAGAAAACTTGCATATAGGTTGTTATTTACAATAGAGAAAATTAACCTAAAGCCTATTTGGTAATAAGAGCTTAAAATCGGCAAAGTTTTTATAATTCCGCATTTATAGCGATAACCCAATTCACCCCCCCTCTTGGGTATAGAGATTTCTTGTCGCTATTGCTTGTAAGTACTTTCATATTGGATAACATTCTAGTTTCCCTCTTCATGCATTATCACCCCAGGTGCTACATTGTCATAATAATAGGTTTACATCTTCACGTCTAATTAAGAATATATAGTTTCAGAATTTTAGATACAACGCTGATTATTTTTAAGAATCTCATTTCACGTGTGCATTTAGGAATTAGGTCTAATACATTTAAAAAAATAAAATAATCATATGTACTTGTACGGAAAAACCTATTGGTCACGACCTTTTAAAATTATATGGTAATTAGTAATCCTTATATGCTTAATATACAGATAATTATTATATCATAATTTATTATAGTGTGGAGTTTACTCTTATTTATAATTTGACCTATGTTCGGACCATATTTTTTTATAATTACATAGATGTTATTCTTATATAGAGTATTCTACATATGCTGTAGGATTTTTTTATATTATATTGCAGAAATTTCTCCGTGAAAAATAGTGATAGATGTACTCCCTGAGTACTGAATGAGTATATAATTATAATTTTATACCAATCATTAGAGTTTGTGTATATAAAAAATTATTTAATTATGTTGACGGTGGATTTTGGTCTCGGGGTAATATTGGAATATCACTCCCGAGGTAATCCTCCTTCAATAGTGAATTTGTTTGGTTATGGGGGACCAAAGGCAAATTTAGCGGAAAACAAGAAAATACGCCAATCAGACAAGGTGTTTTAACGTGGTTCGGTGGATTTTGGGATCCGACCTACGTCCACGGGCAAGAACAGGATGGTGCTTTTTATTACTCAAATATACTCCTCAGGTCTCCTCTTTGCTTTTACAAATCAGAGCTTGATGGTTCTAATCTCTCACTTTTTGTGATGATTTTCAGATGTCTTTTACACATGCTCTACCCTTCTATTTATAATAATACAGAAATCAGATTCCTATTTGTATAAGAAATCCTATTGGACTCAATCTTCTCTTCTTGTAGGGTTTCCTGATCCGGTGCTGCCTTCTCCTTCCGTATTCCCTTTTGGATTCTGACTCCTTCTCCTTGCGAGAGTAGGATATCTCTATTATCTTATCCATAAGAATGGGGTGCTGTTGTCTTGAACACGTCCCGTTGTCTGGTCGGTCTTAATGAGGTCGGCCATGACAATCTTTTATGCTGAGAGCGTTCCTGCCGACATCTATAGTGCTCGGTCATCTGAACCATAGTGGTCGGTTTTCACATGAACTGGTCGGGTCGGCTAGATGATCTCAACCAGACAGAGAGAGAATTTACCCTTTTGTCCTTGTCGTGCTGCCTTAAATGTTATAGCACCTGAAAACACCATCAACATATGTCCCCTAGTTTTCGGTTCCAACGAGTATGTGAGTTGGTACCGGGAACTATATGAAGAGGGTGTGCTGATTGTCTTCACTGGTAGTCGTCCCAGGATGCAAAAAAGGAATTTTCTTGCCGTTCCAATCATCTTTCCTTGAGACGCACAACCGTCGTGTCTTCTTAAATGCCTGTCAAATCAACTTTAGGGTTTCTTCTAATGTTCGACACTTGTCAAACATCTACCGGGTTCCCGCCAAAAGAGGGGACGAATCGACCGCTCAGAGGCGTTTTCACAGTGGGCTGATCTCAGCCGTCTGTTTGAACTTGGGAGGCCCCTTGTGTAGCCGATACTTGGCGCTCATCTGGGCTCTTTCTTCAGATCTAATGGTCACGAGTGCCTTTGTCATGACTATAAGAGGACGAGGCCTTCACTGTTCATTCTTTTTCTGCAATTTCTTCTTCTCTTCTGGAAACATTCCTGTTGACTCGCTTCTCTTTAGTGTCCTCGGATCTCAACTGTGGTCCTTTTCTACTTCTGTGTTGCGAACATAAGGAACGGGCATCACCGCGCCGCATAACCTCCTGCTTTTGAGAAGAACAAGTAAGTTTCTGAGCGACCTCTCCTCTTTTTCTTTATGCAGTGTTTCTGTTTGTTTATTTTGCTTAGGGAGAGACTTGTGGTTTTGCTGGGTCTTGCTTTAGGGCATCTTTTAGAGACTCCCTATCTAGTTTAGTACGGACACCTTGGGTAGCTCCTCATAGACTGATTCTCCTCCCTTCTCTGTTTTTTCTGGGTGTCAGGGATGTCTGACAATAGTTCTCCCTCCGAAAGGCCTGCCAAGACTTCAACTCCCCCTGCTGAAGAGCTCTCATCGGGCTCAGGGGCACCTAGTGTAGAAGACCTTGACACTACCCCTACTGCTTCCGAGATTGAAAATGACTCCTACCATCAAAGGGTTCCTCGGAAGGACCCAGAGCCTAGTGAACTTGGGTCGTCTCTGGATATGAACCGTCCCTCCAAGATAACCGAGGATGATCTTGCCCTTCTCCGTCAGCGGTATAACATTCCGATAGACATCGCCCTTGAAGTTCCAGGCCCGATGGATCGTGCCAGTCAGCCTGACGAAGGCTCGGTAGCACTCCTTCCTATCTTCTTTGAGTGCGGGCTGCGGCTGCCGATTCAACCTTACTTCGCTTGGATGTTGGCCGAGATGGAGATCGCTCCCTGTCAGCTGAGTTTAAACAGTTGGAGAATTCTGGCCGGGTTGTATGTGGCTTGATATCGAGCAGGGCTCGGCGAGCCTTCTCTCGAAGAGATGAAGAGGTTATACCGGTTGAAAGCCAATCCTAGGTCGTACCACGGATGGTATTACCTTTCAGCTTATGACAGCTCGTCAAATGTTGTTAAGAAACTCCCTGATTCAAATAAGAACTTCAAAGATCTCTGGTTCTGGGCCACTGGAGATTGGGGACGGACCCTGAGGTCGGATGAAGGGGAGACTTTGGTACCAGATATCTTCAGGGCGGGAGGTTAGGAGATTGACCTTTTATTTTCCTTAGTTTCTCTTTTTTTTTTTATATGTGGGTTCTTACCCCTCTCCCTCTATTCCTTTTTAGCCTGTTGGAGGGATGCTCCAAAGGTTTCCCATCGGGTGCGGGTCCGGGTAGGCTGGGCTTGTCGGTATGCTGCCCTGGAGGGAATTGGTTAATGATGCGGCCTTTGTTGAATCAGGCCTTACTCGGACCGTTCCTTCAGAAGTCTCAGGTCGGATAGGTAGGTGTCTGATGGCTGTTTGTTTGATGATCTTCCCTGTTTGTTTCGTCATGTTTGATATCTTTGTTGTATGCTCGGTCCCTGATTTCCTTCCTTTTTGTAGGCATGTCGAAGAGGCCTAAGTTTCTTGAGAAGTTGGCCGGTACCATGAAGAAAGCCGGCCGTGCTGATGTTGGAACTTCCCGGGCACAGCCTGACACCGCTGGGGCTGAGCGGGCGTCTCAAGGAGAGTCCAGCCTGCTGCTAGGAGTCTCTCTTCTCCTGGTGCACAATTATCGGGGCCCGCTCGTCTTACCAGTCCGCCAAAGCCTTAGGAAGAGGAGGCGTCAATTTGGGGCCGAGGAGACCGAGCGAGGGTCCAAGAGAGGAGGAGGAAGAAGCTGCTCCGGTTAAGAGGAAAGATGTCCGTAGGGGGAGGAAGTCCTCTGAAGGCTCCTCCAAAAAACGGAAGTTCCCTGTGGTCCTCGGGGTGGATGACTTGGGAGAAAGCATCCGGGAGGCTACCTCACACTTAGTGCCGGCTTTTAATGAATTGGCCGAGGTGATTCCCCCGGAGGAGGTTTCGAGGTATGAGGATGTATCTCCTGAAGGTGTTGTGGCTGAGATGAGTTCTCAGATGGCGAAGGTATTTTCATTTCCCTTCTCGGTTTTTGGGTCTTGGTTCTTTTTTTTTTTTTTTTATGTATTGACTCATTTCTCCTTTTTGTGTGCAGGCCAATTATCTCATGGCCAAGAATAAGGGTCTTCTTCTGACTTTGCTGTCCGAGGGCGGTCAGGCCCATAGGCTTCAAAATCGTCTATCCGAAGTGGAGGCAAAGCTGGCCGACCGGGAGGGGACGATAGAGAACCTTCAGCTGGCTTCCGTTGAGAACTTCAAAACAAATAAGGCTCTTAAGGCTGCTGCCTCATTGGAGCGAAAGCTTGCTGACACTGCCCGGGAGGATTTGAAGGCCGCCCAATCTGAGATTGGCGTTTTGAAAGCTAAGGTGGCCAGTGCTGATACCAAATTGAAGGCCAGTGAAGAGCAAATGGAGCGGCTCGGGCTCGGGATGATCTTGGGAAGAAAAAGACTGAGCTTGAGGAGAGAGAGATCGACCTCGAGGAGAGAGAGATCGAGCTTGAGAAGAGGGAGAGTGAGCTTGAGGCCGAGAAGGAGGCTATCCGCCTTGAGGGAGTTGGTGATTGTGCTGATTTGATACCGATGTTCTTGCCAGATTTGAATATGGACCCCATCCGTGCGGCCATCAGTTATTGTAAGGGGGATATATCCGAGGAGGAATTCCGGAAATGGCTCCCTCCACCTGCCGAGGAGGTTATGAATCCTGATCCAATTTCGGTCGTCCTGGCTTCTGGAGTTTCCCTAGAAGGACGATCTGATCTTCCATCTTCGGCGAGGACTGCCTTGAGATCCCTCCTCCCTTCCCTGAAGTGGAGGTCTATCCTGCTGTCGAGGTTGAAGCCATAGTCCCTCCTCCCGATGCCGAGCCGCTTCTCCCGCCACCTGATCCTTCTGAGAAGAAGAAATTCCTGCCCCTGCGCGGGCTGAATGAAAAGGGTAACCCTACCGGGGCCCTATGTACACTTTAATTTTGTGTAATAACATTATAATTTTATATACCACATGTTTATTTATGTCTATTTATTATCCCTTTCTTCCCCTCTTTTTTTTTGTAATATAAGACCCTTCAGAGGTCATCATGAAAGGGGGGGTATGACCTGACCCCGAGCTGGGTAACGGTCTTCGATTCTGGGGGAATGTCTCCTCCCCAAATCGAAGGAGTTTGACTAGGTGGGACGTAACCCGTCCCCGAGCTAAGTGAAAGGCTTGGGTTCTGGGGGAATGTTACCTCCCCAAACCAAAGGAGCTGACTCGGTGGGACGTAACCCGACCCCGAGCTGTATGAATCACTTGGCCTTGGGGGAATGTTACGTCCCCAGTCCAAAGGGCAGACTCGGTGGGGCATTGCCCGACCTCGATCTGTAAGAATCATTTGGTCCTGGGGGAATGTTACGTCCCCAGTCCAAAGGGCAGACTCGGTGGGACATTGCCCGACCCCGATCTGTAAGAATCATTGGTCCTGGGGGAATGTTACGTCCCCAGTCCAAAGGGCAGACTCGGTGGGACATTGTCCGACCCCGATCTGTAAGAATCAGTTGGCCCTGGGGGAATGTTACGTCCCCAGTCCAAAGGGCAGACTCGGTGGGACATCGCCCGACCCCGAGCTGTAAGAATTAGTTGGCCCTGGGGGAATGTTACGTCCCCAGTCCAAAGGGCAGACTCGGTGGGACATCGCCCGACCCCGAGCTGTAAGAATTAGTTGGCCCTGGGGGAATGTTACGTCCCCAGTCCAAAGGCAGACTCGGTGGGACATCGCCCGACCCCGATCTGTGAGAATCACTTGGTCCTGGGGGAATGTTACGTCCCCAGTCCAAAGGCAGACTCGGTGGGACATCGCCCGACCCCGATCTGTGAGAATCACTTGGTTCTGGGGGAATGTTACGTCCCCAGTCCAAAGGCAGACTCGGTGGGACATCGCCCGACCCCGATCTGTGAGAATCACTTGGTCCTGGGGGAATGTTACGTCCCCAGTCCAAAGGCAGACTCGGTGGGACATCGCCCGACCCCGATCTGTGAGAATCACTTGGTCCTGGGTGGGGAATGTTACGTCCCCAGTCCAAAGGCAGACTCGGTGGGACATCGCCCGACCCCGATCTGTGAGAATCACTTGGTTCTGGGGGAATGTTACGTCCCCAGTCCAAAGGCAGACTCGGTGGGACATCGCCCGACCCCGATCTGTGAGAATCACTTGGTCTGGGGGAATGTTACGTCCCCAGTCCAAAGGCAGACTCGGTGGGACATCGCCCGACCCCGATCTGTGAGAATCACTTGGTCCTGGGGGAATGCTACGTCCCCAGTCCAAAGATAGATTCGGTGGTGGTTGTTTTCGCTTTTTTCAAAGGGTTTTGTCGGAAAATGAATTTTTATTCATGCTTGGGGGCGTGCTGCCCTCTTTACAACAGTTGTTCCGGTTCGTTGTTTTGCCCGGTTTCTGCAAAAAAGAAAATAGAAGAAAGGAAGGTGATTTTTATGGGAAGTACTTTCTTAACATTTCGGCGTTCCATGGTTTCTTCAACCTTGTGCGTCCAGATGTTCTAGGATGTAGGCCCCTGGTCTTACTGTCTTGGTGATTTTGTAGGGTCCTTCCCACTTGGCACCTAACGACCCTTCTTCTGGTCGTCGGGTGTTCATAGTCACTTTCCTTAGCACTAGATCGCCTGTTAGAAAGGAGCGGGTCCGGACTCTCCTATTGTAGAAGCGGGCCATTCTCCTTTGGTAGATTGCTGCTCTTAATGCTGACTGTTCTCTTCTTTCTTCGATCAGGTCGAGGTGGTTTTTGTTGATAAGTTCTTCGTTCCTCTCGTTCTCGAAGTGGCGGACCCTGTGGGTTGATATTCCGATCTCTGCTGGGATGACGGCCTCGCATCCATATGATAGGGAGAAGGGTGTCTCTCCGGTTGAATCTTTGAAGGTCGTCCGGTGTGCCCACAGTACTTCTGGTAGCTCCTCGACCCACAGGCTTTTGCTTGATCCGAGTCGAGCTTTCAGGTTTGACTTGATGGTTTTATTGGTGGCTTCAACCTGCCCGTTTGACTTGGGATGGGCTGGCGAGGCGAATTTCAAAGTTATCTGGAGGTCTTCACAAAGTTTCCTGAATCCCCTGCTGTCGAATTGCTTTCCGTTGTCGGTGATGATTGCTTGGGGGATTCCGAACCGACAGATTATATTTCTTTTCAGGAAATCTGTGGCCTTCTTTTCTGAGATGGTGGACAAGGGCTCTGCCTCTACCCATTTGGTAAAGTAGTTTATGGCCACGATTGCATATTTTTGCCTGACCTCGTCCTTCGGCATCGGCCCTATGATGTCTAGCCCCCACTGTGCGACGGCCAGGGGCTGGATATGGTGGTCAGTTGCTCTGCCGGCTGATGGTAGAGGTTGGCATTCTTCTGGCAACCTTCGTATTTCCGTGCTATCCTCACGCCATCCTGGTGCATGGTCGGCCAGTAAAAACCCTTGCCTCAAGGCTTTGAAGGCGATTGATCTTCCCCCGGCGTGGCTTCCGCAGATGCCTGCGTGAATCTCCCTGAGCACGTAGTCTGCTTCTTCTGGTGCTAAGCATCTTAGGAGGGGTACGGTGTATCCTCTCCGGTAGAGTACTCCTTCAATCAGGGAAAACTTGGTGCTCTTGAACTTCAGCTTCCTGGCCTCCTTTTTATCTTTAGGGGTTTCTCCTGTTTCCAGATATCTCCTGATCGGCTGCATCCATGAATCTTTGCCTTCTTCTTCTAGTACATCCACCTCCGTCTCTCCTATGCTTCTTTCTCTCGGAGGTATATAGAGGGATTACCCGGGGTGTTTCTGTCCTCATTGAAGAGGCGAGTCGGGCTAGGGAGTCTGCTTCGCAGTTGTCTTCTCGTCCGACCTGTTCGAAGAGTACGTTTCCCACTTTTCCACCCATTTCTTCACTTCGGCTAGGTAAGCTACCATGGCCGGTTCCCTGGCTTGAAAGTCTCCTTTCAGCTGTGTATTGCTAGCTGAGAATCACTCCTGATCACTACGTTGTGGACCCCTACTACCGTACATAGCCTTAGCCCGGCCAGTATTGCCTCGTACTCTGCTTCATTGTTTGTAGTTTTGAAGGCGAATTTGAGGGCGAGCAGTATCTCTTCTCCTTTTTTACTTTTTAGTGCTACCCCTGCTCCGTAGCCGTGTGAACTTGCGGATCCGTCCACAGACATTTCCCACCTGTCTTCTTCCACGGCCAGGACCTGTGGTTCCGTGAGCTCTGCTATGAAGTCTGCTAAGGCCTGTCCTTTTATTGCTGTTCTCGGGAGGTAGGAGATGTCATGCTCGCTTATTTCTACCGACCACTTCATTAGTCTCCCTGAGGCCTCTGGTTTTTGCAAGATTTGTCTCAGGGGATAATCCGTGTATACCTTGATAGGATGGGCCTGAAAGTAGGGTCGTAACTTCCGTGCCGCCGTGACCAGGGATAGGGCAATGAGTTCGTGCGTGGGGTATCGAGTTTCTGCGTCCAGTAGGGCTTTACTGACATAGTAAACTGGTTTCTGGACCTGGTCGGTCTCTTGTACCAGTGCCGAGCTTACTGCGTGCTTTGAGACGGCCAGGTATAGATACAGTGTCTCCCCCGGAAGGGGTTTGGCTAAGAGAGGGGGTTGTGCCAGGTATTGTTTTAGGTGCTGGAAGGCCTCTTCACACTCAGGTGTCCAGTCGACCCATTTTTGAGCTTTTTATGACTTTGAAGAAAGGATGGCACTTGTCGGTTGCTCGCGAGATGAATCGGTTGAGTGCGGCGATTCTTCCTGTGAGGCTTTGTACTTCCTTAACTGTCCGGGGCGATTTCAGGTCTAGCACGGCTTGTATCTTTTGCGGGTTGCTTCAATACCTCGTGAACTCACCATGTAGCCCAGAAATTTTCCTGAGGCTACCCCGAATGCACACTTCTCTGGATTGAGCTTTAAACTGTGTTTCCTCAGGAGTTCGAAAGTTTTCTTCAGGTCGGCCACATGGTCTCTTGGTTCTCCGGACATTGTTATCATGTCGTCGACATATACCAGCATGGTTGTGCCGATGAGTGGTTTGAAGATTTTGTTCACCAGTCTCTGGAAAGTCGCCCCTGCATTCTTCAATCCGAAAGGCATCACTTTATAGCAGTACAGCCCTTGGTCAGTGATAAAGGTGGTCTTCTCCTCGTCCGCAGGGTGCATCTTACTTGATTGTATCCCGAGAAAGCGTCCATGAAGCTTAGCAGCCCTTGACAGCTGTTGTGTGTTGTTGTGTCTACCAGTGGTCTTATTTGGGAGGGGAAAGCTGTCTTTTGGACATGCTTTGTTGAGGTCGGTGAAATCTACGCACATTCTCCACTTTCCGTTAGATTTTTTCACCAATACTACGTTGGACACCCATTCTGGGTATTTTACTTCCGGATGAAACCGGCTTTCAGCAATTTTTCCACCTCGGTTGCTATTGCTCCGCACCGCACCGCTCCTGGTTGAATATTCTCCTCTTCTGTTTTACTGGTTTGTGTAATGGGTTCACTGCTAAGCGATGGCTTACGAATTTTGGGTCGATTCCGGGCATGTCATCGTGTCCCCATGCAAAAACGTCGGGGTACCCTTGCAGACATTCCAACAAGTCTTTTCTTAGGGCCTCGTCTAGACTTCCCCCTATTTTTATGCTTTTCTTTGGCCCGAATAGCTTTTTCTTCTAATTCTTCGGCTGCTGTTCCGAGCCGTGCAGCTTTATCGGGCCGAGGAGCAGGGTCTTTCCTGTGTTCTCGTCGTCCTCGTCTCTCTGTCTCTTCTTGGTGCCTCTTTCCACGCAGAGGGTCTCTCGCGAGTAAGTGGCAAAACAGCTGCGGGCTATCTTCTGGCTTCCGCATATGATCCCGATCCCTTCCGCGTGGGGAACTTCAATTTCAAGTAATAACAGGACATTGCGGCCTTGGTTCTCATCATGAAGGGCGGCCGACAATGACTTGATAACTGTTCATGCAGTCTACTACAGTGAAGTTTATCATGATTGTTCGGGTTTTGGGGGCGGTTCCGATAGTCACTGCTAGTTGAATCCTTCCCAGCGGGACGACCGTTGATCCCCCGAAACCGTACAGGGGGGTGATGTCTTTGGTTAGAGCTGTGCATTCTACCCCCAGGCTCTCCAAAGTTTCTTTGGAAATTATGTCTACTGCGCTCCCGGGGTCCACCAAGATTCTGTCCACTTCTGTGCCGCCGATTGTTGCTTTGATTATTAGTGCGTCGTCATGGGGGAAACTTACCCCCTGAGCGTCTTCATCGGTGAACATAATGGGTGTCGACCGACTTCCTCGTGGGTTTGGGATTTTTCTGTTTTCAGCACCTCTGTCCCCCGTGCCCGGCTGTAATTCTTCCTCGACCGGTTAGAGTCCCCGGCCAGCGTTGCCCCTCCTGCGATGACGTTCACCTCTCGATTCCTTGCCCTTTGTCTGGCGGCCATGATCTTGTGGTCGATGTAATTGTTCAGGTACCCGTTCCGGGCCAGGTCCTCCATTTGTTCCCGCAGGTCCTTGCATTCATCGGTTGTGTGCCCTTTTAGATTGTGGTGCAGGCAGTAGGATCTTTTGTTCTTTCTGTCTGGGGGAAACCTCCTGAGGTCGGGCTCTATTAAGAGCCTTTCTCCCGTATCTCCATGATGATTTCTCCTGGCGGCTTGCTTAGGGGAATATACGCTCTTCCTCTCGGACCACGTGGTTTACTTGAGTTGTGGCCCCTTTCTTTGATCCTTTTGTGTCATCGTTTGAACTCTCTTGGGTCTTGGGGTGAACTTCCGGAATTCTCTTTCCGGTCGCCGGTGGTCTTCCCTCCTAGTCACCCTTTCTCTGGCGGTTGTCCCCCTCCGGGATACTTTTTCCTCGCTCTCTAGTAGGACGTACTTCCTGGCTATTTCCAGTGCGGTAGCGTAGTCTGGTGTCTCATGGATCCTCAGGTGGGTCCATAGTTTCCCGACTCTTAGGGCCCCTTTCAGACTTTCCAGGGCTTCTTGGGATTCGTACCCTCCGACCTCGAGTACAGTGTTGTGATACCTTTCAATGAAGCTCTTCAGTGTTTCGTCGTCTCCTTGTTTCATGAGCCTTAGTTCTCCTATTGTTTTTTTAGGGGTGCAGGCTCCTTTGAAATGCCGGGTAAATGACTTCTTAAGTTGGGAGAAGCTCTGAATGCTCCTCGGGGCCAGACTTCTATACCATAGGATGGCAGGCCCCCCTAAAGTTAAGGGAAATACTTTGCATATGGCGTCGCCCGTTACCCCCTGTACTTCCATCAGGAGGACAAAGTTTTCAATGTGGGATTTTGGGTCGGAGT
The DNA here is from genome assembly GCA_019454045.1 of Zanthoxylum bungeanum. Lineage (NCBI taxonomy): Eukaryota > Viridiplantae > Streptophyta > Magnoliopsida > Sapindales > Rutaceae > Zanthoxylum > Zanthoxylum bungeanum. The sequence continues at coordinate 8,195 of SKCR01041746.1, read as the reverse complement.
GGCCTTTGTATGGTGCCATGGTCGGCATGTTAAATCGCTTCGGAAACTGTGCTGCTTCTTTCTTTCTTCCGTAAGGGGAGACCCCTCTTCCTCGCCTTGGGTGTCTCCCGCCCCGATCTTGAGGCCTTCTCCCCATCTGGTCATCTCTTTTCTCAACCAAGATTTTATTTCACGGGTTGTGCCCCCGTGCCGCCTTCTGTGTTCTTCTGTTCGCCTGTCGCCCCGGGCGTGGCGTTCTTTAAACCCAGAGGTCTCTGTACGTCTTCGTTATACTTTTTATCCTCCCTCTTGGAGTTGTAAAAACTGTCGGAGGAGGGGTCGGGTGATTGTTCCCCCTCTTCTTCTTCCCATGTGTCTTCTGATCTTCCTACCACCGCAGATCTTATCCCATAGGGGCCTCTCTTTCTGGGTCCCTCGTCTTCGCTTACATCTACTACTCTTTTTCCTCTTTCCTCCTCTGTCCGGTCTCGGTTTCAGTTTTCTCGTTGTTTGCTCCTTCCATTCTTTCTAGTCGATCCATCATAGACCTCATGCCATCTTCCATTTTTTTCATCCAGTCCATTGCCGGACCTCCTGGTTGGTGATTTCCGTCCTCCGCCATTTGTCTTATCACGTGAACTGCTTTTTGTGAAGTTCCCCACAGACGGCGCCAACTGTTGACGGTGGATTTTGGTCTCGGGGTAATATTGGAATATCACTCCCGAGGTAATCCTCCTTCAATAGTGAATTTGTTTGGTTATGGGGGACCAAAGGCAAATTTAGCGGAAAACAAGAAAATACGCCAATCAGACAAGGTGTTTTAACGTGGTTCGGTGGATTTTGGGATCCGACCTACGTCCACGGGCAAGAACAGGATGGTGCTTTTTATTACTCAAATATACTCCTCAGGTCTCCTCTTTGCTTTTACAAATCAGAGCTTGATGGTTCTAATCTCTCACTTTTTGTGATGATTTCAGATGTCTTTTACACATGCTCTACCCTTCTATTTATAATAATACAGAAATCAGATTCCTATTTGTATAAGAAATCCTATTGGACTCAATCTTCTCTTCTTGTAGGGTTTCCTGATCCGGTGCTTGCCTTCTCCTTCCGTATTCCCTTTTGGATTCTGACTCCTTCTCCTTGCGAGAGTAGGATATCTCTCTTATCTTATCCATAAGAATGGGGTGCTGTTGTCTTGAACACGTCCCGTTGTCTGGTCGGTCTTAATGAGGTCGGCCATGACAATCTTTTATGCTGAGAGCGTTCCTGCCGACATCTATAGTGCTCGGTCATCTGAACCATAGTGGTCGGTTTTCACATGAACTGGTCGGGTCGGCTAGATGATCTCAACCAGACAGAGAATTTACCCTTTTGTCCTTGTCGTGCTGCCTTAAATGTTTAGCACCTGAAAACACCATCAACAAATTAAAATTAAATTTCTAATTTAAAATCACACATTTAAAGTGGTTCTTTACTGAAAGAGTATTCCTTCGTGCAATCTACCATTATTGTTCTTATTATGGTCATCAATGAATAAATTGACTTTATATTTTCATTCACTAAGGTGTTTTTTTTTTTTTTTTTTTTTTTGCTATGGATATATCTCAATGTGTGGGGATATATATGTGAATAACATGTTGTTTTAATTTTTTTAACATTTAAATTTTAATGACAAGTTTTGGATTATATGACAGGAAATAAATTAATTGTGCAATATAGTTTTTGAAAATAAAATTTAAATATGATTCATTAGGTATTAAATTTATTCAGCGAGCACTAAAAAATAAACATTACCTATCTGCATGCTAATATGCTATCAATTTGGAGTCTCTCTCTCTCTATCTCTCTCTCTTTCTCTCCCTCTTAAACACAAATGGTCAAGATTATTCAAAGTTTATAATTGAAAGAAAGTTTAAAAATTAAAACAATAACATTTTCCTTTGATAATTTCGCTGAAATATATTATTGTGCTTTAGATAATATTGTCCTGAGCTTATATTTATATATTCGTGGTTGTGAGTAATTTTTTACTTCAATTAATTTTCAATTTCCAGATTAGCCCAATCTTTTGCTTAACATAACAATAATAATTTATTTAATTTTGATAATTTTTTTTTAAACAATTTGTGCCAGAACTTTGTAGTTGTCAAAAAAATAAAAATAAATGTAGGTTTTTTTTTTTTTTTTTTTGGATAAAAAAGAGGAAAAATTTTATTAAACAAAACAAAACAACTCAAATTCACCAAAGGTGAATTGAGAAAGAGAGTCTTACATGAGAACAAAAAGAAAATATTCTAGATAGAAAGCCATTGGGCAAGTAAATAGGAGAGTAATACAAGTGTCACCTTGATAATTTTATATCTTCATAATACTCAGACAACCAACTAGACGATAGATTAAGATTTTTCACACATATATTTTTGAGATCGGACCAGACATTCTTAAAAACTCTTATCTGATTACTCTCAAGCCAAATTCATCAACATGTATCCATGAATGAGTAAAGCCTCAAATAAATGGAGGTGTTGGAATAGAAAGTTGGATGATTATTGTTTTAAATGATGCATTAAATACTATTTTTAAAAGAAAAAAAAAATAAGTATAGTATAATTTAATCTAAACCACGCAATTATTTTTTTTTTTTTTTTTTTTTTTTTTTGCAATATTCAACATTTTAATCAATGAAAGTAAAAATATGAAAATGAAGGAGTTTCATGAGGATATCCATGGTGGCAGCATAGAGAGGTTTTGGCAATGGCAATGAACGGGATAATATTGGGAGAGAGTGAAGTAATAATGGAATTGAGCAAAAGCTGATCTTGACGCACCCGGCATAAAGTATAGGCATGGTTAAGGACAAGATCAGTAGGAGACGTGATGGTAGAGAGGGACAGAGAAAAGAACCATCAATGAAACCAACAAAATCATACTCGATATGAGAAATATTATAAAATTGTTGATGCCAAGAAGAATAATTAGTTTGGTTAAGATTGAGAGGACACTGGGCAGCAACATTGATCACGATGAGAGAAGAGGAGACACCAGCGAATTGAAAACAGGAGTACTGGTACATTCAGTTGTGATTAATCACGTATATAAATGCAGTATACTTAGAGTTATCTACAGTTCTATCTTCAATATTCAAAACATACCATCCTAATAATAACCTTGGTTATGGGTGAAAGTTCGTATTTGTCCAAGGTTATGACCCTATATAAAATTTATCATAATTAACTAAGACAAGTCCTAATTAATGTGTCTATGGATTAATCAAATTAACAACCACCCAACTTTATGTCTACACAAATATAGATCAAAGCAAAATATTCAGGCAATATATAATAATGTAGAAAATAAATATCAACCACATGTACAAAATCAACACAGATATTTTGGTAACGAAGTGAAAAACTTGTGTGAGTAAAAAACCACTGCAGGTATCTCTACTAACAGAACTCGAAGACCTATGGTGACAACTTCACCGACTCTAGTACCTCTAGACTGCAAGAACTCGAAAAACTCCTCGAGCTCGTACCCCCCGGTTTTCTTCAGAACCTCTGAAGTCTCTGAGTGAATCAAACTCTTCAACTCTGAATGCGGGAACTTCGAGTGCCAATATTCCTCCCCTAGAGAACTTTGAAGGGTTAGGGAAGTGGTTTGATTGTGTTGAAGGCTTAACAAGGTTAATCTCACCACAACAACGAAGACAAGGTAAACAATAAAGTCTCCAAGGTGAGAAAGAATAGGTTGAAAAGCTATGTAGGTTTGAAGCTTTGAGAGAATGTATTTTCAACACTTGTTGAATGTGGCTATGTGTTTCTTTATATAGGTAGGGCAAGCTAGGGTTTCCTTGTGCTGAATTGGCTTGAAACGCGTCCAAATAACTCAATTCCTCACAGGCGTTCGAATGCCACTCGAACACGTGTCGAACGTGTACTCTCTGGAAGGTTTTTGTTCGAATGCATACTCGAACTCACCTTGAACGTTTGCTCTCTGGAATGTTTCGTTCGAACGCACTAAAGGACGCACCAAGCATGGGAACATTCTGCCAAGTTTTGTTTGAACCCAACAACGAACGCGACACTAACGCCACACGTTCGAACGCTTCAACGAACGCAGCACTAACACATGTCTAATCTTCATGCACAACTTGCAAATTACCAGTCCAATTGCTACAAGTTCTTCAAGACTTATTACAACTCAATTGAACTTGTTATGTTACAGACATTACCAATAAAAATGGAATTAACAATCTCCCTCTTAATTGGCATTTCGTGATAAACACTACCTAATATAAAGACTATGTTAAAAGACCCAAAAATAAAATAGCCAACTTCCAACCATCAAGACAATGACTTATTACAATATGACTCAATCTAATACCTAACAGAATAGTCTTGAAATTGATGCCACCTTAACCAGTAATTTGCTTCCCTTAAACATCCACAAACAACAATATATCGTGAAAAATATTGGGATTATCGAGAACAAATAAAACAGAAAAAAAATCATAAAACTCTCATGCATGTCCAGGTAGGTACATGTAGATATCCTATTCAGGTACATTATCACATGCATAATCATATATCCTACATACCAGGATCACATGCAACAAGCTTTTCATGCTCTAACAAGCGATAAAAATATTTTTGCTCTTTTTCATTTTTTTTTTGTATTTTTCATTTTTAACAAAAAAGAAAAAGAAAAGACACAACAAGGCTTGTCAATCCAATGGTACGTGAAGTTGTATCCCGAGTGCATATCATAATACTGTCCATTCGGAATCGGCTATGAAATTTATGTTCGGTTTCCATCCTATATATCAAGGAATATATGACAAAAAAATAACACACACACTCATATGCAGTGAAAAAATAGACGTGCAAGAATATAAAATACATGTACACACACATGTAATGGGAAAATGAATTCAACTCCTAAGAAGAGTTACACCGAAGTGCACTCTTATCATGTCTTTCAGGATCAATGCATCCAAAAGTAAACATGAAGTCATCTTGCTTCCTCACCCAAGCTTTTTTAGGAAACTCTTCCACCTGGGTATTCCTAATCAACAATGCAAGTTTCTCACTAAGAAATTGTGCTGATTAGTTAGTGCATAATTTTTTTTTTTTCCATAGTGATGACAACACAAACACAAACCTCGGATGAGAGCGAGGTTTACCCACTACTCCTCTAGATTGAGGTTGGGTCACAAGAAGAGGAACAAGATGAGAAATCCCATGACCACAATCAACATGTTCTTACCTAGGTCACGTTTAGGAGGGACATACACACTTTTAGACGATAACGCCTTATCACAATTAGGCTCAACTCTAATCTTTAACATGAGGTCTAGTTTTTTATTCCCACTAGAAAATAAAGACAAATCTTCAAGTTTAGTTTCTAATGATTTAACTCTATCAACTAGGCCTCTATTCATCTCCTCAAGATCATCTATCATTAAAAGGCTCTGCTTAACTTAGCTTGAGCTTCGTTCTTTTCTAGCTCCACTTCTTTCAGCCTCTTATTGACCTCTATGTTCATCTTCTTGATAGCTAGGCTCTCATTGAAAAATTTAGTGTAGGCTATCTGAAGACTAACTCATCTACAGATTTATCGTGATAGAATCCGAATCAGCATCACTAACATTATCATCTCTCTCACCAGACACGCTAGCAGTAAAGACCATAAAATTTTCTTTTATTTAGGAGACTCATCAGAAGTATAGTCATCTTCTGAATCACTAAGTGAGGCTGCCATGACTTTTTTACACTTAGATTTTAGGTAAGTGGGACATTCAGATCTAATATGCCCAAACCCTTCACACTCATGGCATTGAATACCACATGATTTGCTACCTCTATCCTCTCTACACTCACTTCTACTATGCCTACTCTTTCTAGGCATATCATTTCTATCCCTATCAAACTACTTTTCTTCAGCTTAAGAATTTTTTTAAATCTTTTTGCAAACATGGCCAAATTATGATCCGTGATATGATCACTATCATCATTACTAGACGAATCATGAGCAATTTCCTTCGCGAACTCCATTGCTATGGTTTTGGGTTTTTTATAACCAGAAAGTTTCTTCTCATATACCTGCAGTTTTCCTACGAGGTCCTCCAGTTTAAGGTGATCGAGATCATTACTCTCGTCGATGGCGGTGATCTTAGGTAGGAACTTATCAGGTAGGGATCTAATGATTTTTCTCACTATCCTACTAATAGAAATAGTCTCTCATAGGTTAAAGCTTGAGTTAATGATATCGTTAATCTCAGTATAAAATTCACCAAAGGTCTCATCATCTTTCATTCTGATGACCTCAAACCTAGTAGCAAGATCCCGAAGTCTATTATTTTTAACAGACAGTGTTGATGAAGTTGGTGCTTGGAGTGTCAATCCGAATTGTATATTTTATTATTTATTAATAAAATAACTACATTTTTCATTTCATACCTCATTAATGGTATTGTCATTACGCGTATTAAATTGATGTATAGATATGCTAAGAATGACATCGACCTTAGAATAGTTTTGACACTAGGTGTAAACTATTCTTAAAGTAAATATTCCTAGTCGTTGGATTTGAAATACGATTGAATTCCTATAACCTAGAAGATTAACACATGTCGTATATTGGAATTGGAGTTCCAATGGCTTAACGCGATGTACCATGAGTTTTGGAAACTCGTATAGATATATGGGTATTCGTTGGAGCGAATACTGAATGACTCATAGGTGATTCTAATAGTTGGAAGTACACACCATCGTCAATAGGAATCTCATCGAGTCGAGTAGCATATGTAATCCTTTGACTATAGGATAACATTGATTTTGTGTGAGATCCTCCACATTTTGATGCCATGTATGTCAGAAACCTTTCATGGTCTGGCCTCTAGATGTTCGTTGGGTGTGGACCGATGCACTCAGTAATCAAGTGCAAAGCAAGATAGGATCTGTCGGTCCGTATCTGTACCATAAGGGGTTTACGTGTAATAACTTACCCCATTTAAATTAATATTATTAAAAAAAAAGGTGGATGACAGATTGCAAACATGTCAGTCTCTCTCTTAGCATTTTTATTTTATTTTATTTGAGCAGCCTCTCTTTTTCTCAGGATTCTTTTTCCCTTCTCTTTCTCAATTATTTTTCTTATTTCTCTCAATTACTCTCTCTCTCTGTGAAAACTTGGAACCGCCGCCGTCGCTTCACCGCCGGTCATCTTCTGCCACGCGCCGGCCCTCCAGGTAGCTGCCGACGTACGCTTTCCAGAGCCTCCGAGATCGAGGCCATTGGACGCCGGACGCTCCTCCACTCGCCGCCGGAAGAGGACGAGTCGTCGGCCACTTTTCTAAATTTTTCGGCCATCTCCGATCACTTCTGATGGCCACCTCCGACGAGTGGGTAATTTTCAGGCCGAGATCTTTCCAACGCCAGTGGTCACTTCCTGATCCGACATCGTTTGGGTTGTTTTCCGTATTGCAATTACCGAAAATTCGGGATTTGTAATGGAAGTTGAGATCCGACCGTTGGATCGGTAATCTGAACGTAGCAGATTATTGCTCTCGATTATACGAGCGTTTTGGTATAAATATCCACCGTTGAAAGTATCTAATTGTGGGACCCGATTTTCGTTGTGGGGCCCGCTAGCCTCGTTAAGCATATCAGCAAGTTCCGAAGCCGTTCATCGATGTGATCCTTGAGATGTTGGCTGACCAGTGGATCTTTCTTTGAGAGATTTGGAGATCGTTGGAGCTCGGTATGTGATTATTACCGTTTTGGGGGTGTAAATGATAGAATTGGAAAGTTTTGGAGGTAATTGTAAATTTGCATAATTAAGAGGGTAAAATTGTAAATTTTGGCTTTTAGGGGTTAAACAGTAATATTTAAGAATTGTAGGATTTTTTGGGCATATTTAGAAAGTTTAGGGGGGGAAAATCGTAATTTTGGATAATTGAGAGACTTGATCGTAATTTTATATTTTTCAGATTCTTAGCGAGGAGATAGATATATTAAGGCTTTTGCGTGGATATAGGTAAGTACACTGCATGATGATTCTCTTAACATAATTGTTTGATGATTGATGGTTGTTGTGGAAGTCTATATACAAATATATTGGTACAATTATAATTATAATTATTTACATAAGTATATATATATATATATATGATTGTTGAGAAATAAATATTTATTAATTGAAAGCATGATAAA